>CABHPH010001134.1:104650-119476 GCA_902168325.1 Peromyscus nudipes | reverse complement strand
TGTGCACTAGTGATGTGACAGAGTGAAAACAAGCTCATACTTTACCCTGTTGCCTCTGTTCCCTTTCTCTCCAGACGACCCTGCAGCTCCAGGATCACCCTAGGAAAAACAAACGTGCAAGGAATCTGAATCCTATCGGTCACTCTGGAAGCTTCCGTCACGTAGTTTTACGCTCCAGCCAAGAGTGGGAACATGCTTTAGCACCTCTAACAACAGGACAGTCAGGGGTTCTGAGGAACCCTCACACCCAAACCAATTTCAAATACCAGATCAATTAAAACAGCTCCTGGTGCATCAATAAGATGGCAAATAGAAAGAAATGCTTAGGGTTCTCGATGAAGAAAAAGCGGGACACAGGTCGGGCTACAAAAGACACGGAGAGAGTCTACTTGAACTGAAAAATATGAGTGAATTAAAGTTCAGCTGATGTGTCAAACAGCGGAGTAAACAGAACTGAGTGCAGTAAAAATAACCAAGGAGACCCCAAGCTGGAGTGACGGCTCTCACTGCCAATCCCAGCACTGGGGAGGCAGAGGCAGGCCGATCTCTGTGAATTCAGGGCCAGCCTGGGCTACGGAGCAAGTTGCAGGCCAGTCAGGCCTACATAGTGAGACTCTACCAAGGCGAGTGGGGCGGGGGGAGATTATATGGGATGCAGCCCAAAAAGGAAAAGGAAATGTGAAAAGGTGACTGAGAGTCCAGGACAAAACAGGAAGGTCTCACACATTTCTAGTTAGACATCCATAAAGACACAGTAGCCCAGTGATTCTCAACCTTCGTAATGCTGTGGCCCTTTAATACAGCTCCTCGTGTTGTGGTGACCCCCAACCATAAAATTATTTTTGTTGCTACTTCAGAACTGTAATTTTGCTACTGTAATGTAAATATCTGTGTTTTCTGATGGTCTTAGGTGACCCCTGTGAAAGGGTCAGTCAACCCCCAAAGGGGCTGTAACCCACAGTTGAGAACCATTGTAATAGAGGAACCAGATGCTATGCACGGTCTTGAATGCCCCGCCCCCAAGGTCCATGTATTGAATCTTGGTCCCAGTGTGCTAGTGCTGGAAGATGCTGTGGACCTTTAAGAGTGGGACCTGGTGGGAGGTCCCCAGGCCACTAGATTGAGCCCTTGAGGGGACCCCTGGGACCCCTATCCTTTCTTCTTTTTCTCCTTCTGGATCATGAAGCTAGCAGATCTCTCCACAACATGCTCCCCACCATTGTCTTCTGCGACTCCCCCATCAGAAACTTCAGAGGAATGGGTCTACCCCATTGTAGACTTTAATGTTAAAATCATGAAGGAAAATAAGCCTTTTCTCTTTATATGTAAATTACTTTGGGTATTTCATTATGTGATGGGAAGCTGACCACAATACAAAAGCTAAAAGTTTCAATAGGGTAATTTTCTAAGGATTTTCTGAGATTTGTGGAAGGCATAAATAGATTCAAAAGCTTAACAAGTTCCAAATGCACTAAATAAAAAGAAGCATACACCTGGGTACAACATATTGAAACTGCCAAAACTAACCACAATGGGAATTTTTTATGCAGCCTGATATATATTTTTGAAACATTGCTTGCCAAGAAATAATTATTTTGACAGATAGCTTCTAAACGGTAATAATGAAAGATCTAAGGCAAAGGATGCCTGAAACTAAGAAATGATGTTCTCAAAATGCTGCGAAGGGTTAACTCTCAAAACAGACTTGTTTACTCAGTGAGCTATCCTTTGTGGAGAAGGAAAAAGACAGCATGAAACAAAGAGACACATGAGCCAAAGGAGTTTCCAACGAGCCTGACCCTCCTAAAGGAAAGTCCGCAAGGTGATTCTGAGGCAAAAGAAACAAGGTGGGGGCTGGAGAGATGGCTCAGCGGTTAAGAGCACTGGCTGCTCTTCCAGAGGTCCTGAGTTCAATTCCCAGCAACCACATGGTGGCTCACAACCATCTGTAATGAGATCTGGTGCCCTCTTCTGGCCTGCAGGGATACACGCAAATAGAACACTGTATACCTAATAAATAAATATTTAAAAAAAAAAAAAAGAAACAAGGTGATTTCTTGGGTTTTGTTTTTTTGTTTTTTGTTTGTTTGTTTTGGTTTTTTGAAGTTATCAACTATTTAAAGGAAGATATCTGTGATGCTAATAAATACGTGAGTAAAGCTAAGAGAGTGTCCGCTGTTTAAAACAATATTAACAATAGTCTGGGGCTGGAGAGAAGACCTGGTGGTTAAGAGAACTTGCTGCTCTTCCACAGGACCCAGGTTCGGTTCCCAGGACCCACATGGCGGCTCACAACAGCCTTTAACTCCAGCTATCAGAAATGCAACACCCTCTTCTGGCCTCCACAGGCACCTTTGCACAGGGGCATACATTCACACATGCACACAAGCATAAATCTTTAAAAGAAACACCACGTCTAAACTGCTGGGATTTAACAAAATATAATATATAACAAAACATGGAAATGAAATTCAGGACAATAGGCAGTCTGGCGGGGAGCTGACTGAAGTTACGGGTCCTTGTACGGAGGCAGGAGGACAAATAGAGCAGTTTAAACCCTGCCGAGCATGCTGTTAAAATGACTGACCAGGAAGAGCCACCCTGGTTGTAAGAGTCCCTGTGCCACACTAATGTAAGAGCAGAAGAGAGGACTCTGTGATGGAGAAAGGGGGGAGGGGAGGGAGGGAGGGGGAGATTGAACAAGAACAAAGGATACTGGCATTTATGTGTGACAAGGCCATAATTTCTACATACTAACTTAAAACTTTTAAGGTATACCGTGAACTCTATGAAGTAAAAGATTATTTTTCACTCCGAGGCTCTGGGAACACTGGGAAAGAGGAGGCAGATAGAAGATGGTGAGGAGTGCTGTGTAAAGGGTCTTCTGGACACTACATGGCTGCTGCACCTCAAACTCACAGCAGCAGCGGCCCTGTGCACAAGGCTGGTCCCATCAACACTCCATCATGGAATGGGAAGGCCACGCCCTTCCCCCCAGAAGCTGTATGGTTAATGGTTGCTGTGAGGCAGGAGTCACAGTCCTTAGTGTTACAGCCATTGGTAAGCCGACCCTGCTTGAATAAACAACACACACGCACGCACACACGCACACATGCACACACACACACTCATGTTTAGTTAAGACAACTTTACTCCAAAAGCAGTGAGCCACAAACAAAATGATATGAAAATAGGAAGGGGACTTGGAAAGAATCAAGGTTCAGTAGAATGGGGAAGATGAGAGAAGACAATGGGGGTATATGATCAAAGCACATTGTGTGTGTAATAAAATTATAAAAGAATTTTTAAGAGTCAAAAGTTGTTTTTCAGTTCAGTCTGACAATGAACAAATTAAGGTTTTCAAAATTAAAAAAAATCACTAGCAAACTTGTATATAATTACTTTAAAATATGAATATGAGATGTTTCCTCAGAAGTGAGAGGGGAAAGTTTAATGACATGAAGGTAGTCAGTGAAAAGACATGGTTAATCTCCGTGCTGAGGAGGCAAAAGCAGGTGGATCTCTGAATTCGTGGCCAGCTTGGTCTACATAGCAAGTTCCAGACCAGCCAGAACTGCACAGGAAGACAGATGATAGATAGATAGATAGATAGATAGATAGATAGATAGATAGATAGATAGATAGATAGATAGATAGCTCTTGTTGCCAAGCCTGACTATCAGAATTCAATCCCCAGGACCCACAAAGCGAAAGGAGAGAACCACCTTCTACAACCTGACCTCTGACCTCCACATGTGTGCAGCGGTGCGCGCACGTGTAGATAGATAGATAGACAGACAGACAGACAGATAAAATAATACCAGAGTAATGGGCAGAAAATATAAAGCAAGATCGTTCCATACCTGTTCTCCATCTAAGCCCCCAGCACCTTCCTCACCAGCGCTGCCCTGTGGGAAGGAAGGGCAGAAGTCAGAGACAAGAGATGCGCAGGATGGGTGTTTCTTGTATGTTCCTTTCTTTGCTAGCATTTCTTTTTCAGCTGACAAAAGAGTACAGAGCTTCGGAAACAATGTTAACACCACATCCAATTATTAAAAAGTAACAATTTGGTCTTCCAAAAACTGTCTTTACTGACTTCCCAGGTGGTTCTTATGCAGAGGCGGGGCAGAGGTAGGAGAGGAGGGGAGGAGGAAGAGGAAGACATGTTTTAAAAAAACAGAGGTGGGGGACACACGTGTGTGTTAAGAAAGGGTGAGAAATACTCTTGCTACTCGGCGCTGAAGGTGACAAGCCCTTTGCCAAGCTGGACGAAAGGTTCCCACCGCTGTCACCTGCTAGCTGCTGTGGCCCACACCTGTAATCCCGCACTCAGTCTGGAGCAGGGGGCTCCAGCGTTCAGCCAGCCTGGGCTATAGAGTAAGACGCTGTCTCAGAACACAAATAACAGGGAGAGAAAGAGACAGGGAGACAGACAGACACAGAGAGGCAGAGGGACAGAGACAGACAGAGAGACAGCATCTTTTGAAGAAAAACCGTCAGAATTTCACAAGCCCAATGAAACCCATTTCACACCTGTGAAAGACTGGGTTTATCCCTATTGTCCACCCAAGAAAATCAAGTTTAAAAGAGTTCTTTTTAAAACCCTAGTAAAATTTAATTAGCATATGACAATAAACACATCTATCAAGTTCTTGAATTGGAATTGATGTGACACCTTTGCCACAGGAGGTGATGGAAGGTTCTAGAACACATGAGTAAGATCAGCCCAGGAGCCCTTGTCTGTCTTATCATTTTGTAAATGCCCCTCCATGGTAAAGAGGGGAACACAGAGGGTGTGCAATGTGTATTTCTGGAGCAAATAAGTTAACAAATAGATTCTTTGATTCTGAATCTGGATGCAAAGTTATTCATTTATTGTAACAAACCCAGTTTATCACCCCCTCCCCCATATGTACACCCTGACCTCACTCTCCCCACCACACCTTAGACTGGGGCCAATTCTTTTTAGACCATCATGTGATAGATAATGGTGGTTCAGTTATTACAGAGTTGAAAATACACTATTTGTCACAATCTTTGAGCTTAAATATCTGTCTTACAGTCACCCATCAGCCAGGCAGTCAATTGGGAAGGCCTACTCCCTTGTCTAAGAATTGGGCATTTCACTCGAGCCATAGAACAGGGCATGGACTCAGTGCTGTGTTTCTCAGGGAAGCTGCCACCCAGGGTAAGAAAAGGGAAGATGGTCCTACCTTCTCTCCTGAAAATCCTCTTGCTCCCTGAAGTTAGGAAGAAATAAAAATAATTAAGCTATGTACAGAGATTTAAAAGAGTGAAGTTACCATGCCAAAATAATTCCCTGCCTGTATTTACTGTAGCAATATTCACAATAGCCAAGAAATCAGCCTAGGTACCCATCAATGGAGGAATGGATTTTTTTATGTAAACAATACACAATGGAATGTTATTCAACCATCAAAAAAAGAAAAGAAACATTCTGCCATTTGGAACTGGAAGGCATTGTGTTAAATGAAATAGGCTAGACACAAAAAGACTAGTAACACATTTATAGATTTTAAAATTAAAAATAAAAAGTCAACCCAAATACAGAATACTGATCACTAGAGGTTGGGGAGGCAATGGGGTATAGCAGGCTTTCTTTTGGGCCACCAACCAGCTCCCAAATCATGACACGGAGACTTATGCTCAGTCTTAGCTTAGGCACATTTCTTGCTACCTCTTATAACTTAACCTGTTTGTCTTTATCGACCTTTTGCCTCGGGGCTTTTTACTTTTCTTTCCTTCTGTCTAGCTTACTTTCACTGCTTCTCGTGTCTGGCTGGCTAGTGGCTGCCTGGCTTCTAGCCCCAGGCATGTCCCTCTCTTTCTCTTCTTCTTAAGCCTAGATTTCTCCTCCTATTTATTGTCTCTGCCCACCGGCCCCGCCTACCCCTCTCTCTGCCTAGTTATTGGCCATTCAGTTTTTTATTAGACCAATCAGGTGCCTTAAGCAGGCAAAGTAAAACAAATGCAACACATCTTTACATAATTGAACAAGTGCAGCACAAACAAATGTAACACACCTTCACATAATTAAAGTAATATTCCACAGCATAAATAAAAGTAACACATCTTTGCCTCATTAAAGAAATATTCCACAACAATGGGACAGAGTAGAAAAAGGAGGAGCTTGAATTCAACTGGTGCATTCTATCTGCAGCTACTGAAATAAGCCACTGAATTCATTCACAGACACAGTTCATAAGTATTCATTAAAACTAAGATAAAAAGGATTGAGGGCTGGGGATATAGCTCAGGGCAGAGTGCTTGTTTAGCTCATGTGAGACCTTAGGTATAGTTCCATGTACTGGAGAGAGGTAGGAGAGAGATAGGAGAGAGAGAGAAAGAGAGAGAGAGAGAGAGAGAGAGAGAGAGAGAGAAGAAAACTTGGGCTTGATGAATTTTTAAACTCTTGATTCATTTACAGTCATGTCACTTCACTTTGAAGAAAATGTAATTCTCAGATCAAAATGAAGGTGCCCATCTCTCTAGTAAATGTAATGGGTCTCAAAGAGTTACTCTCCCCTCCCCCACTTCCTATGCCTGGTGAAAACAGCCCCTTGGCACTCTTTGCATAGTAGAGACACTGGGAACAGCAGTGGCCTGCCACTTATATTTATAATACACTTGGTCACAAGCACGCAGAGGCTTCTGGGACAACAGGACAGAGTCACTGAAAGACCTCGTGGCATGTGGAGGACACAATCAGTGTGACTGGGAAAGCTCTCTTTAGGACTTTTACGTTGTAGATATTTCTTCTGAGCTTATGGAAGGAGATATTCCAATCCCGGAAGCTTCAGGGCCATTAAAGCAACCATTAAAAGGGTATTCTGTTCATCTCCCACTTAACTGCTGAAATTCAGGGTTCCAAGCCTGTCTTCCAACTACCAGCATGCTCAACTCTTGTCTTGAGGGTCTTTTTCCCTCCTGGGACCAGAGCTGCTCTCCCCAAATGCAGGATAGGCTAAAGTATTAGGGAATTAACGCTTCTTAGGACCAGCCCCTAACTCCCTCCTGATGGGATTCTGGGTAGAACCCCCAGCTCCCTCGTATCTGAGTGAACATGGCTCAGGTTCATGTTCAACACGGACCACCAGAGCTCCTGGCCATGGACCTGCTCCTACACAGTGTGGAATCTGATAGTTGTCCTTTTAGGTCACTGTCCCCTCTGTCTTACATCATTACTTCGCTCCTGGGATCTCCTGGGATCCTCCCTGCAAACTCTATAGGTTTTACTTCCCCAACCTTCAGTCTAAGGATTTAAGATTCTATAGCTGTGGTGAAGAATTGAGATTTTTCTCCAACTCATGGGACAAAACCATGAAAGGCAAAGGATCTCAAAGTTCAAGGACACACTCACCTTAGGACCTCTCACACCTGGGCATCCTTCCTCACCTCGGAGTCCAGGAAGACCCGGGGGGCCTCTCTGTCCCTGTGAAGAAAATCATGGGAAGATACTCAAGCAGCTGTCTCCATGCCCACCAAAGCAATTCCAACCATCTGTGATGCCCAGCAAAGGAACTGGACCACCGGTGGTCCCTAGAGTTTTACATCTTCAAACACCTGACCAGATGTAACCTACAAGGTCATCAGATTGTAAATTCATCATCTGGCCAAGCTGAGGCCCCAAATAAGGAAACAACTTTAGAACTCAAACCTCAAACGAGTCTAACATTTTCTTCAGACAGCTCCAACTGTGGTCTCATGGAGAATAAACCACTTTTTAACATTTTCTTGTCAGTGACACCTTCCTGTCCCTAAGGTCGCCTCCTCGCTTCAGCAACTTTTTCTGCTGAGATCTCCTGATTGTTCCCTTATTGTCCTTACAGTGTTTGGGAAATCAGCTTTGCATGTCTCTTAGGTTTGGGGTTGGTTGGTTTGTGTGATTATTTGGGACAGGGTCTTGCTATGTAGCCCAGGCTAGCACTGAACTTGTGATCCTCCTGCCTCCACCACCCAAGGACTGAGACCATAAGTACATACCATCAGGACTGGTAGATGTCTTCTAATTTTTTGCAGTTCATTAATATTGGGGTGTGTGTGTGTGTGTGTGTGTGTGTGTGTGTACATATGTGTACAGGTGCAAGGTACTACAGCGAATGTGTGTAAGTCAGGGGACGCCTTGCTGGCATTGGTTCTCTCTTTCCACTGTGGATTCCAGGGGTCAAACTCAGGCTGTCAGGCTTATATGGCAGGCGTTTTCACCAGCTAAGCCATCTCACCAGCCCACTTTTTAAAAACAATATATTAGAATCTCCTGCTATATTTTGAGTTTTGTGCCCATCCAGTATCCCAGCAGAGATGTCAGTCACATGAAAGAAGACACTTCCAGCAGTGGGTCCTCCAGTCTCAGTCACTAGAGCCCCAGACGTTCTCATCAGCCCAGCCGAGCCCCCAAACATGGAGGAGCGCCTGGCCTTTGAGCCCTTTTTTGGTCTCTCACCCACAAAGTCAATTAACACAATTTTTTTTATTTTAATCTTGTATACGCATGCACATGCTTATGCATGTGCATGTGTGTATGTGCGTGTGTGTGTATGTGTGTGTGTGTGTGTGTGTGTGTGTGTGTGTGTGTGTTCATGTGTGAGTGAAGCACATCTGTCCCATGGCTGGGTCTGGAAGTCAGAAGACAAATTTGTCTTACACTTTGTTTGACACATGGTTTCCTGTTCTCAGCTGCATACAAGCCCTAGGAGAAAGGGTGTGCACACTACTATATGCAGCTTTATGTGAGTTGTGGGATCCAGACTCAGGTCCTCATGGTTGCACAGCAAGGGCTTTACCCACTGAGCCATCCCCGAGCCTCAGAATGTTGTCTTACACCACTGAGTTGGAGAGTGGGAGAGGTGTGATCAGTTACTAACAGAAGACGACATCTGGAAGATAAGTTGTCTGTTCCTGAGACATATTCCACTTGAGCCTACAAATGTATGCTTGCACCTCCCATAGCACTCTACCTACAGAAATATCTCTGGCACTGAGCAGGAAAACCTGACCATTTTTAGAAGGAAAAAAAAAAAACATACTAAGAGCTGTTCAGAGAACAGCACACAGTGAAGTCATCTTCTTTTATAAGAAATTTCATGAAACATAAAAGAAGTTGGAGAGATGTCTCCGTGGGCAAGAGAACCTGATATGCAAAGCTGAGGCTCTGAGTCCCCAGTGCCTGTGCAAAAAGCCAGAGGCTGGGGTGGGATCCCAGTGTGCAAAACAGAAGGCAGAGATAGAACTCTCTTGAAGCTCCCAAGCCAGTTGGCTGAAGTATGCAGTGCATAAACAAGAGAGATCCTGCCTCAACAAGATGAAAGAAGAGAACCCACTCCTGAAAGTGACCTCCATGTGGCACACACATGCTCACTCACTGACCCACCCTGCATGTATAAAAAATAACCCAGGTCATCTTAGACATCAAAAAATTAGAAGGAATATTTTTGCTGTTTCTAAATGAAATAACAAGAACTCATACTCATGTTCAGTAAGGCTGTGCTTACTGAAGGGGGGGCAGAAGGGGGGGGGGGGGAGGTTGGGGCTGAGCAATTCTCCCCAAACTGCAAAGTAGATTGGTTTATACATGTCTTGGCAGCTACATTTTTTTCTTTAATTTATGCTTATCTTCTACATTCAGATAGTGTAGGTGTTCAGAATAACAGCTAGAAGGGCAGGATGGATTGCTCAGTGGTTAAAAGCACTGGTTGCTCTTCCAGAGGACCCAGGTTCAGTTCTCAACACCCACATGGCAGCTCATAACTGTCTATAACTCCAGTTCCAGGGGATCTGACACCCTTTTCTGGATTCTATGGGTACCAGGCATGTATGTAGTATATAGACACACCTTCAGGCAAAACACTGATACAAATAAAATAAATTTAAAAAAACAGGTGGAGCAAAGAAAACATCTATACTTGTATGTAGAATAGTTCACAAAGGTTATTTTTCCCAATTACACTGAAGGGAGCAGGCAAAAGCACCTTGGCCTAAGTTCTGCCATTTTGACTTCGCACTCCATTTCACCTGTAGGGTGAAATAAAGTTCAGGTTCCCAAGTCTTAGTGAACTAAGAACTTTCCAATGGCTGACCCACCTCCTACCTACACCATAGAAATAGTTGCTATGCATCTTTAGCTCTTTAGAAACATCATGGCTGTTCCTAACCACAGAAGAACAAATGAATATGATTGGTTGGACTAAAAGTTTTGCATAGTATGTTGGTTGACAACGATGGAACACACAAGGGAAGTCCCTAACCATTGATTCCTGATTGGTGAAAATTGTAATTGTACCTTAGCAACAAATGTTTGTGATTTTTGCACTTATAAACCCCGCTATCTGGCCCTGCTCGGGGCTTCCAGGAGAAAACAAGGCTCCTGAGTCCTTGTCCTGCAGCCCTGATCAATCAGTGACCCGCTTAGGTGGTGATTCAATAAGATCTTTGGAACCCATAAGTGTTGTCTCTCTCCCTCCTCATGGCACACAACAGTCTAGGTGTAACAACACTCCAATGTTATTTTCTGTTTTTAACTCTCATTCTTCCCAAAGATGAGTGGAGGGAAGAGCCACATAGACAGTGGTACCAGAGCAGGCAAAAGACAGAAGCACGTATGTAAATTCGGCTGCCTCCTAAAAGCTAAATATGGAAAACATTGCTCTTTTCATGCTAATGCTTTTTCTTTTGTCAAATACATTCGTTTTTCATAAAGTAATATACCATGTATATTAACACATAGTGGGTTTTGTCATTATGAAATAAGTAAATAAAATTCTCTTAGCTTTAGCTTATAAAAAAAAGGAGATAGCACAAGAACAAAACCCATAGCTGGGAAAAGATGAGGGGGTAGAGTACTTGCCTATGAACACAGCCCTACATTCAATCCCCAGCACCACATGCACACACACACACACACACACACACACACACACACGTCTTTGAGACCCTCTATAATTGTTAAGAGCATAAAGACTGAAGGATGAGGGAATGAAGAACCATTGGTGAGAAGGTGTAAACTGGATTTTAAGTGAGTCTTGGGCTCTAATACACAGCATGGCAGCTACAGTTCACAGCACAACATTAGCTACTTAAAAGTCTCTAAGGAGATTGATCCTGAATGTTCTTACAACACAGTGCCAGAAAAAGTGCTGGCTGCAATGTGGCCGACCTGCCAATGGCCTAGATTGTATAATGGACTCACAACATGTACATATATGAAACCATCAAGGTTCACATCTTAGGGAACGCAATTCCACTTGTCAATTAAATCTCAATGCAGCCGGGGTGACAAAGAGTAGGACAATGTGTTTGTAGTGGAATTCTAGGAGACTCATTGTATCTCGGGTAAACAACAGAATGAAGCAGTTGTTTTCACTGTATCTTGGGTAAACATCAGAACAAATAGTTGTTTCTAGAAGTACTTAGATCACGAAGAAATCATTGTGGAAAGTGGTGATTGTTTTCTGTTTCCTACAGAGCTGTTTTTCTGAAGGAGCTTTACAGTCTTTGCATGACTTTGGTCCCAAGACTATCCTGGAACACCTGGAGTGTCTTGAATTATTAGGTACTGCAAACAGTACACAATAAGGACTGAGGTTGCAGGGATGTGGTGTTTTCCTTCAGAAAACACAAAGATTAGATCAGGGGCTCTGGTCTGAGGAACTTGTTTTACCCAAAAAACAACTTTTGTGTGACTATCCATAAGTATGCTTCTGCACGGCTGTTTGAGGTACCATTGCTCAAAACTTCTCCTTCCATGCTGCAGAGAACCTAAAATTCATCTTGGAGTGACCCTCTTTCTTCAACTCACCCTCACAATACAGAACACCCCACAGTCTTGAGACCAGAAAGCTCTAGAACCAGTGGTGTACACACGAATCAACGTTAAAGCAGGCTCATAGGACAAAGGACTGTTAAAAAAAATCACCTGAAAACTACAGAATTCTTAAATCCTCCTGGTATTTCTGAGATGAGATGAAGATGGTCTGTACCACAGTCTGCTCTCCTACCTCACAGTTCTCTCTATAATATACATTCGTCTCGCTGATAAACAAATGGTGTATACTTCTCACGCAGCACGTCCTGGGGTGGCGTGAGGTATCCAGGGTTTTATGCAAACCTTCAGTGGTTCGCCATAACTCCAGAACCTTCACTGCCACCCAAGAAAGCTGAATGATTGCATTATGTGGTAAGAATGGACTTGGACTCTCTTCAACTCACCTTGTCACACCTGTTATAATCACGGGTGTCTCAATAATTGGAACAAATCACCTCAATGTAGCTGATGGTTATCAAGTGGGAAAGGAGAAGAGGAAGGAAGAAGAGCAGGAGAAAGACCCAGTACTCACATAATCACCCTCTTCACCAGGGTGGCCAGGAAGTCCGTCCAAACCCCTCTCTCCCTGAGAAGACAAGAAACTCAAATAAGTAACTTGGACTCTGGATTCTTCATCATTTCTCAAATCTATGCAAAAAGTTCCAATTGCTACTATGAGGTAGGTTTGTCTCACTAGGTCCATACGTTATTAAAAAATCCATTAGCTACTGGAGGAGGTACACAGAAATGGAGATTCTCGGCCTGTATTACAGGGAGAATATGAACAATTCTTTGTTTGGCTCATCAGATTATTGTTATGATTCCAAAATACTTTTAAACCATTCTATCATGAAAACTTCAATAGAGACCAGTTTCTAATTTAAAGTTTGGTTTGTTTTTTTTTTAAATATTGTTCCTAAACAGGTCTCTGTCCTTGTTTAACACCATCTGCAAAGGTCCTGCCTCCGATGACTCATGAGGAAGGTTCATTTCTGATTCAACTGTTTAGTCTTCTTTTTTCAGTTTCAAGTTTACAAACTGTATCATCCTAAGGAATGTTGGCTTGCCATTTGAAAGGTAGATTTGTTTATTTGGCCTAAAATCCACTGATAAGATCAGTGAGACATGTTTTATTTGTAAAATTCAATACAACCAAGCACTACTCAATTCTAACCGAGCAGGGAAATCAACATTTTCTAACCATGTCATTGCTGGCATTCGAGACATGGCCTCTTATTCGCCACACACACAGTAAGGGGTTCCCAAACTCAGTCCTCTAACATTAAAGAACATGAGCGAGACAAGCCTGTCACTAAGGCTTGGCTTCGATTTCTTTTTCCAAGTCTGTATAGAGACAGGCGTGTAACTCAGTTGGCAGAGTGCTTTCCTGGCATGCATGAAACCCTGCTTCGATTCCCAACACTACATCGACTAAACATGGTAGTACATGCCTCTGATCCAACTACTTGGGAATTGAAGCCAGAATGATAAAATCATCATGGTTATATTCAGCTACATAAGAAGTTCAAGGCCAGGCTGGGCCACATATGACCTTATCTCAAAAAACAAAAACAAAAAATAAAGAAGTCATTGCATACTTTGCACTGTTTAGATTGATAGGACTGACCTGCAAAGCCATTACAGGCCAGGGGTTGGGGAGATGGCTCCACAGTTAAGAGAGCAAGCTACTCTTGATGAAGACCCAAGTTCAGTTCCCAACACCCACAACAGATGGGATCAGATGCCTTCTCCTCCACAGATACCAGCACCTGTTTGCATATATCCATACATAGGCATAGGTACATGCAGGCAAGTAAAAATAAAATTAAATCTTCAAATGAAAAGGAACTCCTTCCAGCCAGGTACCGAGCTGGGGATAATTACAGATGTGTGCCACCATACCTGGGACACATCTGTAATTATCCTCAGCTCAAGGTCACCTTAGCTGCCTAGAGAGTTCAAGGGCAGTGTCAAGGTTGGTGGGTTTGGCTCAACCTCACACTTGAATTTGAGGCTATGTGCCTGTCACAAAACTGGCTCCTGGGTGTACCTTGGAATCCGGCCAGCCCTGAACACCTGAGGAACATGTCTACGAGCTATTCCTCCTTCAAAGTGTTAAATACTGATTTTCCTGTCAGTTCAGTCAGAGTTAACAAAGATGGAAATCAACTGCCGCATGAAGTCAATGACTGTTATCGTTTCTCAAAGTTTAATGCTGGGAGAAGAACGTTAGGAGGGGAAAAGGTATTTACTACTGGGGGGAAAAAAGATGCTGGCCAGGTAAATGTTTGGTAAGTGAAGATCCTGTGCAAAGGTAGGATCTATGACTGCATTTGTCAATTAAACCTATGGGGGTACTTGGAGAGAGCTCATGACTTTGAGCCTCAGCACCCACACAGCTGGGTGTGACAGCACGCGCCTATAATCCCTGCACTGGGAAGGTGGAGGCAGGAGGACTGTGCAGCTTGCTGGCCAATTGGCTGGCCTAGCCAAATGGCAAGCTCCAGGTTCAGAAAAAGACAGCCTCAAAAATTAAAGTGGACAGCTGCCACTGAGGGAGATTCCAGATGTTGACCCGTGGCCTCCACACACACCCACACATACAAAACAAAAAAATGTAAAACAACTTGGCTGGCAAGATGGCCCAGCCAATAAAAGTACACTCTTTAAGTCCAGCACTTGGGAGGAATAGGCAGGCAGACCTATGAGAGTTCAAGGCCAGCCTGGTGTACAGAGCAAGTTCTAGGTCAGACCCTTTCTCAAAAAAGAAGACAAACAAAAACTTATAACTGAATTTGATCCCTGGGACCCACATCGTGGAAAGAGAGAACCGACTCCCAGAGATTGTCCTCTGACCTCCACAGGAACACCGCAGCCTGCACACGTGCATATGCACATGCACACAAATAAATGCAACAAAAACTTAAATGAGCCGGGCGTTGGTGGCACACGCCTTTAATCCCAGCACTCGGGAGGCAGAGCCAGGCGGATCTCTGTGAGTTCGA
>CABHPH010001134.1:83601-100263 GCA_902168325.1 Peromyscus nudipes | reverse complement strand
CCCCCCCCCCGGCATTCTCCCTTCCTTTTTATCCCGCCTCAAGGGAGCTTGAACAAGTCATATTGAGCAAGGATATTCATCCTGCGTTTGCTCCATGTGACACAAAATGAGAAGAGCCAAAGCCACTTTATGCAGATGAACAAATTGTCCTACGCCAGGACATCCAGCTGAGCAGCAAGTGAGCTCTGAAATGCAGCCAGCAGCCTGCACAGGGCTGCAGCCGCTCTGGGCAATGGGCATCTTCTAATTTCACAAGCATGCCACCTGGAGTAGCTCCCCGGCCCTTAGAAGTGGAGGAGGGCAGAGGGAAAGATTGGAGAAAATTGCGGGACTAAGAGTAAGGATCGGCTTCCAGCTGACTCCAGTGTTTAAGGAAAAGACACAGAGACTTCTGAGAAACCTAAAATACGAGACGACACTACTGGGGTACAGTGGCACCTGCAAACCGTCCAAGCAGCCCTGACATCAGGGATGCTAGGAGGGGGAGATGCCTCTGTACCCCTGACTTACACAAGGGAGACTGGGCCTCGGCCTGGGTAAATGTGCTCTATCCGCTAGAGCAGGTGGCTTCCTGGAGTCCATCTCCGCTTGAGGTATAAAGGAGCTCAGCCTTGGTGGGAGGGGCCTTGGTGAGAGGGGCCAGGCCAGGCAGGGCATCCGCACACTTACTTACCTCGGCTACGAAGGAATTCTGAGGTTCTCTTCAGCCTCTGTGGGTCCTCGTCAAGTCCATCCGTAAGCACTAAAAGGACCTGGGAGTGGGGTGGGGAAGAGAGCAGGAAGAACAGAGAGCAAAAAAGAAGGAAGAAGAAAAGAGAATGAAGAAGTACACAGAATTATTTTTTTTGGGGAGGGGGGGATTCAAGACCAGGTTTCTCTGTGTAGCACTGGCTGTCCTAGAGCTGGCTCTGTAGACCAGGCTGGCCTCTAACTCCGAGATCTGCCTGCCTCTGCTTCCCATGTGCTAGAATTAAAGGTTTGTGCCACTACCACCACGACACAATTCTTAAAAATACAAGTGAATTTTGTGTGTGTGCCCAGCCTTTTAATGTATCCCTTTTGACCTATCCATTTGTTACTAACTTACAACCTTATTTTCATTTCAACTTCTCCCTGATGGGGTACGGGGGTGGGGGGAAGAGCTGAGACCGTCTAAACCCTTCACTTAAAGATACTTTAAAAATTATCTCCTCCATCTTTATCCATTCAAAAAATACCAAAGTGCCATTAACAAGAGGAGAGAAACCCGGCAGGGGACATTGGATTGTGAATATAGGAAAAACTAAGTGTTAGTTAGCCTGAAGTATACCGTTCAAGGGGCATCAGGAAGGGAGAAGCTTCATGGGTGGGCTTGGGCTAGCTCAAGGTGATGATTACAAAAATAATAGTTGAACTCTGAATAGCTATGAGTGAATACAAAAGACTAGGGAGCATCTTACAGCATTCTCTAAATGTCTTAAGAAAGAATTGTGCAGATAGGGTGTGGTGGCGCATCCCTTAATCCGAGCACTGGGAAGGCAGAGAGGCAGGTGGAGTTCTGTGAGTTCAAGGCCAGTCTGGGCTTCATAGAGAGAGACCTTGTCACAAATAAACAAACAAACAAACAAACAAAAGGAAGGATTTGGATCACTACCCAGTGGGCAGATGGAAGGCAGGGCTATATTCTTTGCTTCCTCCTAGTACTGTTTAGCACAGAGCCTCCAGGGCTTAATAAAGAAAGACACGGCCATAGAATGAAAGCCCACCTCTTAGTTCTGTTGGCTTCAGTTACAAAACCTTTTTATCCTACCCTGCCCCAAGGCTCCATAGACTGGGTCAGAGGCATGCATTACCTTCACTTTAGCAAAAGACAGGTGGATGGCAGTCTCTCCCAGGGACTGTAGGAAGTCTACATCCATACGGTTGTTCACGGAAGCCTGATGTATCAAGAACTTCTGGATGGTCTCATCACTGTATTTCTCAAAGCCTGAGTCAAAGACAAGCTGGCCACTGGAGCCTGGAATCACGTAGCGGAACCTCGGGTCCATCTGGCCAGGAGGGTCACAGCTGATGTTAGAAAGCAAGGCCAGCTGTTGCATCAGCCGTGGCAGCAACTCTGGAAGTTCCCGCTGAGCTCGCTCTGAAGAGGTTGAGATATCAATTCCGACAGAGAGATCCACGCCGCATCCTTTGAAAGCGGAAAAGTGGTATCAATCACCTGCAGCTGCAGAAGGTAGTACCCAAGCCAGAAAGAACGCTCCCCAGGCAACTCCCACAAGTCCAAGCCTGAACAACGGTGGGTTACGTTTGGAGGGTACTGTGGTAAAAGCCAACTGATACAAAAGAGGCTGTGCCATGTCTTTGCACTGCAGGTCCTAGTCCCTCGGCCTGGAGTGTCCTTTCCTATGTAGCTGGTTGGCATATTCAAGTCCTTTAAGTAGCAGTCCAAATGCCTGCCTTACCCTCCTCCAAGAGTTCTCCAGTTTTTACCCGCACCTCCTCCGATCAAGTTCTTAATGTTCTGTGTGTCCACTGAATCTTTACTTAGTTCCTTAGGAGTGGGTGCTGTGTCAACCTATCATCCCGTGACCTCATACAAACAATCGTTGGATATCTGACAGGTAAGGGTGTGCTGTGTCAACCTATCATCCTGTGACCTCATACAGACAATCGTTGGATGTCTGAGAGGTAAGGGTGTGCTGTGTCAACCTATCATCCCGTGACCTAATACAGACAATCGTTGGATGTCTGACAGGTAAGGGTGGCCTGTAAATGAGTCTTGAGTCTCTTTCAGCTTGTAACTCACCTTCCACCCTGGGAGTTTCCTTCCTCATCTACTGTCCACACATCCGCCTTTTCGGGGGGGGGGGGGTGGCAGACTATTAGAAAAGGTCAGAGCTGAATGGTATTCTCTGCTTTCTGTTTCTTCTGCCTGAAATGTAAGGCCCTGTGGGGAGGCTTAATCTAGAATTTGAAGGTCCACTGGTGTTTCGGGCTATAATTAGTGTGTAATAAGCCCATTTACAAAATTCCATCGAGAATGCAAAAGTGACGCCCACAGATAACATCTAGGTTAGAATGTCGATGAACGGATAAGCTGGCAGCCATGAAAGAGCTGGCACTGTGAGCTACTCCAGCAGAGGCAACGCATAGCTTAAAACTGCTCAAGGCGAGCTGAGCATGCGGACATTCCTTCCTTAAATGTCACACATTGCAGGCTGGCAGGATGGCTCAGTGGGTAAAGGCGCTTGCTGTCAAGACAGAGGACCTGAGTTCAAGACCCATATAGTGGAAGGAGAACAAACTGCTGTAAGTTGTCCTCTGACCCCCCCCCCCCCCCCCCACACACACACATTGGAATACTTGACGCTGACTTACAAAACTTAAAACTGAAGATTAGGTGATACAATTTGGGGAGGAATAAGTATGCAGTTACCCTTCACCAATGAAACATTTTCCTGAGACCCAGGGCTGGGCCATGAGGTTCTAGCGCCCCTGAAGATCATACCCACACCAGCTGGTATGTTCCTAAAACTAGCACAGTGGAAAGTGTCTTCCTCCTGTTTTCATATAAAATAACTGGATTTTTGCTTTGTTTTAAAATCTAGTTCTGTTTCACAAAATAGCAGTTTTGCAGATGTAAATCCCATTTCTACGTTAGACCCAATTTCATACAAGAGAACTTTTGCTTTATCAGTGTGACATAGTATTGTGTTGGTGGAGAGAGCTGGATCTTGGCAGGCAGCCTCCAAGGTCTTTTCCAGCTTTGTGACTCTAGAATTCTGTAATTAATTAGTTCCTGGCTGTTATTAAAGTTTCTGGCCCAATTTCATCAAAAAAGTTAAAGGCAAAACTGAATGAACAAGAACCTTAATCCACCTGGTACAAAATGTAGGGAAAGAAAAGGCAGGCACCGTTCACCTGCAAAGAAAGAAAGTACTGGACTTCGATATCTGGAGAATCCGAACATGCGGGCCATCCCACGGTCCTTGCTTCTTTTTTGTTTTGTTTTTTGACTTTTGCTTTTTGTCTGGTTTGGTTTGGTTTGTTTTGGGCAAGTGTCCTCTACCACCGCGCTACACCTCAGCCCCCATCTTTGAAATAACTGCATCCATGTGTTTGTTTCAAATGATTTCTAAATTCAAACAACGGGCACCTTGAGGCAGCAGAAGCAAAGACACTAATTTAATACTTCACAGAAATAGATGTTAAAGCTTTGATAGGATGCAGGGAGCCCAAATGAGTCTTCCATAATAAAGCCGAGCACCTCTTGGACCCTAGTTGCACAAGAAGAGTCTCTGTATGCATACATAATGAGTATTGTGTGGGCTTTTGTTGTTGTTTGTTTGGGGGGGGGGGCGTGCGTGTGTGTGTGTGTGTGTGTGTGTGTGTGTGTGTGTACATATTCATGTATGTGTGTGAGTATACATGTATATGCATGTGCTTGAGTGCATGGTGAGGGAGGCCCAGAGGTTGACCCTGGGTGTCTCCCTCAAGCATTTGTCCACCTTATTTTTTGAGACAAAGGTGTCTGGATGAGCCCAGAGCTGCTGGCCAGCGAGCCCCAAGGATCTTCCTGTTTCTGTCTCCCCAGCCCAGGATTACAGTACGGACCACCATGCTTGTCTTCGGGTCTGAACTCAGGTCTGCAGGCTTTCACAGAAGCACTCTACTGACTGTGCCAACTCCCCAGCCTCTGTTTGCTTTCCATGTTTGTTTTTGAGACAGGGTCACATGTCCCCAGGCTATCCTTGAACCCTCTGTGTAGCTGGGGTTGACCTAGAAACAAAATGACCCTGACCTGACTTCTTTTTTTTTTTCTTTTTTTTTGTGTGTGGGGGTGGCGGGTGGAAGAGAGACAGGGTCACATCATGTAGCCACGGCTGGCCTAGAATTCACAGATCCTGCTGGCAGCCTCCACCTCTGCCTCCTTCTCCTGCATGCACCACTATGCCGGGCAGCACTTGGTCTGTCTTTTGACACCAAACGGTTGGGCAGCTCAAACCCTGCCTCCCACTGTTTCCCATTTGTTGGCAACCACCCCCAGCCCTGTTTTTCTCACCTTGGAACTGAGTATCCTAAGAATGGCATCCACCTCAGGGGAGCCCACGTGACTATCGGAGGCCTGGACACCACCTAACACATTAGAACAGCACTGTACACAGAGTGAGAAATCTGAGAGAGAATGTCGGTCGCGCCCCAGAGGAGTCACCCCACCTTACAGCCACATCACGTGAGACAGGTGTGGTACTGCTCCCCCTGGGAAAAGCATCCTGATTAAAGGATTTTTTTTTTTTAAGTACTTGCTTGCTCTCTCAGATTCTGAAGAATCAAGTAAGGCACCAAGGGCTTTGTAAATGTCCAGAGCCCACGTCCTGCCTCCTGCTGAGGCTGACAGGTCACATGACCCTGTTAACAGGTACATAACTAAGAAAAAAAAGAACAAGATTTTCTTCCCTTTGTCCCTTCAGCCTCAAAGTGCTAAAAGGCACAAACCACGTATGGTGGCTCATCCCATCATCTCAGCATTCACAAGGCGAAGCTAGTTACCAAGCTGAGTGCCTGCCAGGCCACACAGTGAATTCCAGGCTAGCCTGAGCTACAGTGAGAGGTCCTGTCTCAAAAAATTAAATGGATAATTCATGTAATCATGTGTATATAAAAACATATACATTAGAGAAACCCTGTCTCGAAAAACCAATATATATATATATATATATATATATATACACATTTAGAGATAAAATAACAAAATCATCTCCTATATACATAGTATCTTTTGTAGGAATGTTACAGCTTATGGTTTCATTATACATCCTTCTACATGATTCTGTGCGATGGTGTATTATACATTATCCCATACTATAGCATTCTATGACTATATTATGCCTCGCCATATTATATTACACTTCCCTCTATTCAAAGCATAGTTCACAGACTTGCAGGATTAGTACCACCTGGTAGCTTGTTAGCTATACAGAATCCTGTCCCTACAGTAAACAACCCCTATCCATGCACAGGCTGTCAGCCCTAATTAAACTCAGTGTGTTTCACACACACACACACACACACACACACACACACACACACACACACACACATGAAAGACCCCCACCAAAGGCCCAGACACAGTTTCCTCCAGAAACCCAAAAGAGCTGAGGGAAGAGATATCTTAAAGATAAACAGATCTGAGTCAGTTCCCCCTTCCTGGGGAGGGTAAAGTCAGGTGTTTTCAAAAGAACAAAGTCAGGATGTGTCTGGTGGTGACCGATTAACCACGAGACGCCCCTCTCTGGAGACAACATGACCAGACCCCAGAGATGGGTTGTAAAACTCCTGACAAGGCAAACAGATAAGCTGAAATAAGACCAAAATGTTTTCACCCTAAAACTAAGGCCTAAGATTTCTCCTTTTAGGTACAGGCCATGAGTTACTGGAATAGGCCACAAGTCCAGATTCCAGAAGCCAGGAAGTGTAAAAGTACAGAGTCACAAGGTAATCATGAAGTAATGACTGCCAGGCTATGGAATGTCCTCTCCCTGGTTTCCAGGGTAACTGACCATAAAAATGTCCCCACCTGAGGGCAGCTAATGAGAGATAGTGGTGGGCAACCACTCCCTTAGAAGTAAAGATTAAGCCATGATTTCTAGAAAGTCCCTAGAAGTGAGCCAATCAGAATTGTACCCGTACTAGCACCCCTAAATGATGTAACCTTGTGATTTTTTTCCTTTAAAAACTGAGCTTGCAAGAGGTGGGCACTTCCTCCAGCCTCCAATGCGTTGGATCTGTTGGACGAAGTCCCTGCCTAGGCTTGTATTTGGATATCCTGAATTAAACCTTGATTTTTCATTCCGGCTTGCTCGTCTTTGGTGGTCTCTCTGGGGGTCGCGATCCGGGCACAACAATGTACACACACACAGATACTTGTTGGGAAGAAGAATGGGTTCATCAAGGTGGAAGGGGAATGACAGGGGGTGATGGGGGTATAAAAGTGACCGATAAGCATTATAGACATGGATGAAATTTTCAAAGAATAATTAGTCAATTCATTTTTAAAATGCACACGCTGACCCTGACCTCAGAGTCTTCATTTTAGCCAGATCCAAGATGCTCCAAACATGTTTACGTTTTTAAGACCTTGTCATGTTATGTTATACTGCAGCAAATGGCACAATAGTGGCCGGGCATGGTGGTGGCACACGCCTTTAATCCCAGCACTCAAGAGGCAGAGGCAGGTGGATCTCTGCAGATCAAGGCCACACTAGCCTACACAGCAAGTTCAGGGCCAGCCAGGAATACATAGAGAGAACCTGTCTCATAAATAAACAAACAAAATGTACCACAAGACTGTAGAGCCAGCTGCCTTGAGGATATAGTACAGTGGCAGAGTACTTAGCATTCACAAAGCCTCATTGATGCTGAAGCGGGCAGGCAGTCTGCAGAACAGGAAAGACAGCTCAATGGTTAAGAGCATGGGCTAGTCTTGTAGAAGACCTGGGTTCAGTTCCCAGCACTCACAAGGTGGCTCATGACGGTCTGTAACGCCAGTCCTAGGGAGAATCCAACACCCTCTTCTGGCCTCCATGGGCACTGTACACATGTGGTGCACAGACACACATGCAAGCAAAACATACTCATAAAATAAAAAAAATACACATTTGTAAAAAAAATAAAAGTTAGCTATCCTAGGTGTTTGAGATGGAACATAATGGCAGAATACTTTGCCTGCAATGTTCAAGCCCCTGGACTGATTCCTCAAAGCCAGGGTGTGGGGTATATGTATGAGTATAAGTGTGTGTATGTGTGTGTGTGTCTGTGTCTGTGTGTATCTATGTGTGTGTGTGTATATCTATGTGTGTGTGTCTGTGTGTGTCTATGTGTGTCTGTGTATCTGTGTGTGTGTGTGTGCATGTGTGTATCTATGTCTCTGTGTATCTATGTGTGTGTCTGTGTATATCTATGTGTGTGTATGTCTATGTATATCTATGTGTGTGTCTGTGTGTGCATATCTCTGTGTGTCTACTTGTACATGTGTTAGCTACTGTGACGATGAAGGTGTTTGTGATAGCCTCTCACCTACTGAAGGTACTTTTCTATCTCCATCACTCCCTGAAAGTCAAGTCTTAGGGAAAGGAGAGAAGAATAGGTCCAGACTGCCAGGACGAGGTTAGACTGTCTCTGAACCTCCATCTTGGGCAGGGTGAAAGGGAAGCCTACGGAGTAAGGCAGAAAGGAATTAATGACAGGGTTGGTCCTGAGAAACAGAACGGAACAGGCAGCAAGCTTCTGTATAAGGGTTTCACAGAAAAGACTGTGTTCTGCTTCACAAGGGACTGTCTCAGCAACGTGGCTCTCTGCTTGTTCCCTGTCGATGGTCACAAACCTTCAGGAAGCTGTGCACACACATTCCCATCTGACTTTGTCTATGCTACAAGGGAAGCATGGTAAGGAATTGTGACGGGTCTGAGAATGTTCAGGTCTCAGGTGGCCAGGGTGGTGACAGGAATAATTAAGAGTTTCCAGGGAAACCTGAGCCACAGTGTCAAGAGTTCAGACCCGACAGATGACCTTCCCACCCATCTCGTACCCAGCTAGGAGGATCGGAGTTCTACATTACTGAGAAAGCAAGCAGGGTCCCTGGCACCTCTGATTGCTTACAGACAACATCTTCTCTCTCACTCACCTTGGGGACTGCAGACTTCATAAAGAATTTCCTTTTCCAGGTTTTGCAGGGACTCAAAATTTTCTTCATGGTACACTTTGTCCTGGTCATTAGCAATCTCCAAAAGCTGGGTTCTTTGGGCCGCTCCTACCCCAATAGCAAAAATAATTATGTTTCTGTCCCTGAGGGCTTTGGCTGGGGGTGCTACATTATCCTGGGAGACCCCGTCGGTGATCACAATCAAATACTGATAAACACTGGGTCTCCCTCCTTTTAAACTGTCAAAAAAAGGCAGAGTGAAATTCAAGGCTTTCCCAGTGTGGGTACCATCGTTCATCTGTTTGACATTCAAGATGGCTCTGCGCATGTCCACCTTTGAGGAGTATTGGTTGAGCCTGAATTCTTCCCGGGGAGTGGAGCTGAACTGCAGAAGGCCAATCTGAATTTTATCAGCACCAATATTAGATTGGTTCACCATCCTCTCCATGAATTCCTTCATCTTTTCAAAGTCCTTAGGGGCTATGGATTCTGAGCCGTCAATCAAGAAGATGATGTCAGCTTTCTTGCTTTTACAGGCTGAGGGAGGTGGGGACAGCACAAGAGGACATTTGGTCAGAACCTGGAGCCAGTAGATTACAAGTCCCCAACTGACAATCAAGGGTAGCATATACACAGCACAAAAATATTTTTAAAGGGAGTAAAGAGCAGTCAATAAACTTTCAGCAACTCAGCACAAACTAGTCACAAAATAAGACACAGTCGTGGGATAAAGACATAAAATTTGACCAGCTCGGTTTATTCCAGGTCACTGTCACTCTGTGCTCAAAACTCACACACCAGCTAGTGAATTACACACACACAAAAAAAAAAAATAAAGACGGTTCAAATAATTAAAGATCCACTAAATAGATTTTAAAAATTCTTAGTCTAGCAGTAGTAAAGCCTCTGATGAGCTGCCCATGTTCCTGTAAACAACCTCGCACCTGTGTTCCCATAGCAACTCTAATGAAACTTACTGAGTCACACACAGAGGAAAAGGAAAAAAGGAAAAATGGAGAAAAAACATGAAAGTAGAAGGGGAACAGTTAGGAAGAAAAAGGGGATCAACAGAAATAGGAGGGAGCAAGGGAGGATACTGAGGTGAATATGATCAAAATATATACACATGAGGTATCATAATGAAACCCAGTTATTACTTATAACTAATACATGATCATTTTCTTAATTCTTACTCTCTGAGGAGCAGATGTCCCGAATAACTTCCTGTTGAATGTCTGTCAAGGAGTCAAACTCATATATGAAAAACATCTTGTTGTTTGCTATTTCCTTAAGCTCAGTCGTATTAGCATCCCTTACTCCAATGGCATAAATGTCGACTCCAATGTCCCTCAAGCCCTGCGCAGCCTCAGCCACCGGGTCTGAAGACTGGCCATCGGTGATGACTATGAGGTACCGGGCAACATTGATTCTGGCAGTGTCTTCAAAGACCAGGGCCATTCTGCTCAAGGCTTCACCAGTTGTGGTACCACCTCCTCCCTGCTGGATGTCATCGATGGCCGTCCTCAGCTCTGCAATGCTGGCATATTGGCTGAGGAAAAACTGGCTTATAATTTTGTCTGAGTACTGAACGACACCAAATCGTACGCTGTCAGGCCCAATGTGGAACATCTTTATCACCTCCTTCATGAATGCCTTCATTTCAATGAAGTCTATTGGTCTGATGCTGCCAGATCCATCAATAAGGAAGTAAATATCCGCCTTCTCCACATGCACACAATCTGGCCAACGAGAAGAAGCCACAACCCATGAGAACAGAATGTCAGAAGGAGGTGGGTACCCAAAGCCACTGATCCCAGTCTCCACCCTACTCCCTCGCTCCTATAATCCCCTGAGCATCATAAGCCTTGCACTGGGCAGACCACAGTGCCAGGAAGGAAACTAGTAGCAGCCACTGGCCAACAGCTGACTGGGTCGGTTAAACACCCCAGCTCTTAGCAGGCAGTGGTGGTACTCACCTTTAATCTCAGCATGAACGAGGCAGACGCAGGTAGATATCTGTGAGTTCAAGGCCAGCCTGGTATACATAGTGAGATCCTGTCTCAAATAAAACACACACACACACACACACACACACACACACACACACATCAGCTCCCTCACTCTTGGGTAGAACAACTCTTAAGTAAGTTCCCCATGGCTTTCCTGAGGCCCCAGCAGAACTGGGTCTGATTTTTCCTGCAGCCAAACCTTAGGTCACCCCTCAGCCCCTACTTGCTATATTCCACTGCACTCTCAAGTCTCTGCTCCCCTCCTAGTGTCCCCTGAGGTCAGCCACGCAGACAAGCCCCTGGCATCCAAGTGCTCTTCACCTCTAAGACATCTCTCCAGGCCCCAGGGTAAACCATTTTGAATGTATTAACTTGATGGACCACTGGCTTCTAGTAACCAAAAGCCTAAGAGTGTCATCAGATAGCATCTGAGGCCTGTAGCAGAGACTTCCCCACTGGGCTTTAACCTATCTGCCTAATGTTTCCACCATTGTATTTGAAAAGTGCTAAAAGTCATGACTTTCTTTGTTCTGTTACTATAAAAATTTCACCAGATTATTACCATGTTGGAACATGGAGTTTGGGGTATCGGTGTTCCTGTGTATGGTGGTTAGAATAAGATTGGCCCCCATAGACTCATATATTTGAATGCTTGGTTGCCAGTTAGTGACTGTTGGGAAGGATTAGGAAGTGTGGCCTTATTGGAGTAGATGTAGCCTTATTTGAGGACATGTGTCAACTGGGAGGGGGCTTTAAGGTTTCAAAAGCATATACTAGACCAAATGTCTCTGTCTGTCTCTGTCTATCTGTCTGTCTGTCTGTCTGTGTTTGTGTATATCTTTCTGTCTCTCTGTCTCTGTGTGTGTCTTTCTATGTCTCTGTCTGTCTCTGTCTCTGTCTCTATCTCTGCCAGTTGCCTGTTGATCAGGATGTAAAAGTTCTCAGCTACTGCTCCAGCACCATGCCTGGAGCATGCCTGTGCGCCACCCTGCTCCCTGCCGTAATGATCCTGGACGAAGCCTCTGAAACTGTAAGCCAGGCCCCAATCAAATGCTTTCCTTTATAAGAGTTGCCCTGGCCATGGTGTCTCTTCACAGCAACAGAACAATAACTAAGACAGTGTGTCATTGTTACTCATATTTGACTCCAGAACAGACCACACCACCTTTGAGATGAGATTTGTGGTTTTGTGTTCACACCTGGTTCATAGGAAGAACAGTCTGCCCCCGTGGGAGGTGGCAGGCAGATGGCTGCCTGAATTCTAAGAGAAGGACCGCTGTGCAGGAAGGAATGTTTGCATCCAGCTCACACAGCAGCAAACCAACATGCTAAGCCACTACCCAGGCTCTTCACGCGATCTTGAGGAGCCCAGGGTCCTGAACACTGCCTAGACTCATACATTCTTGCCAATCTTGTCAAATTGGGCATTCCTTGCTGCTATTGAACATCCACATGTATTGCCCATGCCAAGTGTTTAAAAGGCTCACATACATGTGCATGTGTGCATGTGTGCCTCTGAGTGTGTGTGTCTGTGTCTGTGTGTCTGTGTGTCTGTGTGTGTGTGTGTGTGATGTGTTCACATTGATCAATAACTGGTAGATATTCTGATCATTATGATCATTCAGGCAGAATTCTGGTAAAATCATCCAAGCTTCTACTAATGTCTAAGTTTCCTCTACACTCCAGACTTTGGGATGATTTTCCTGGTTCCGGGTCCCTTCTTAGCCACTGTGCAGCCTGGGACAGATGTCAGCTCTCACACTCTTCAGACCATTTGTAAATTAGTCGGGCTCCTTTTATCCCCTTCTGTCCAACAGGATATAAGCAGAGGATGGACCAGAAAATGAAAGCTATCTTTAATGAAGTTCTCATCGCCAGAACAAAAAGAGAGACTAAAAAGACAGGTCAAGGGGGAAGACTGAGACTCCTTTGTATAATTCATCATTCTAGACCTCAGGACAAGGAATCAAGAAAATAGAAAAGTCATTTAGTTTGGTTTTTTTTTTATAAAACCTCAGTGATTTTCCCCTGAAGATATAATCACAGGCTTGAATTTCTAAGTCAATTATCTATATTTCAGTGATTTGAATTCAAATCTATTATTTGAAGTTTAATCTAAGAAATGCCTGCAGGAGAGAGAAAATAGAAAGCAGACACAAAGGCTTTCACGGCTGTCAAACAGGTTAAATTTACATGTTAAACACGGTGTGGTGATACAGGACTGTAATCCCAGGACTCGAGAGTGGAGGCAGAGGAAAAGGGTTCAAGGTGAACGTCAGCTCATAGTGAACTTCAGGCCAGCCTGGGCTACAAGAGACCCTTTCTCAAAAAGTAAGACACTTACCAGGAACCACACTTCCTCTGCACTGCTTAGAACCAAGACAAAAATAAAGATTTTTCTGAGATGAGGTTTCTGTTTTTTAATGAGTTGACCCCAATGTGGGAAAAAGACAGGAAGGACACACACACACACACACACATACTCACACACACATACACTAACACACACATACACTAACACACACATTCACACACACACACATTCACACACACACACACACACACACACACACACACAAATGCACCAAGCCCTCCTACCTTCTTGTGCTCTTTCTAGAGTAAAACCCATCTGAGGATAGATTCTGCTAACGGTCTCAGGGCAGAGCCTGTTTTTAAGTTTGTTTTCCACAATGACGAGTTGCAGGAAGGACTCTAGGCGGATGGCATGCTTCCAGGGAGGGTATGTAGAAATCTTCTCCAGGTCCTTACTCTCAGAGGCAGGCTGGATGCCCACTGCATAGATGGTGACTCCGGCCCTGCGGAGGTGAGAAGCAGGGGTAGACACATTGTCTACAGAGGG
Organism: Peromyscus nudipes; assembly: GCA_902168325.1. Lineage (NCBI taxonomy): Eukaryota > Metazoa > Chordata > Mammalia > Rodentia > Cricetidae > Peromyscus > Peromyscus nudipes. The sequence continues at coordinate 86,714 of CABHPH010001134.1, read as the reverse complement.
ACTTTGCATGATGACCACAGCTATCTGCTGCACACCTTGATTGGAGCGGCTACCCTTCTCTGAAATGAAAACGTCATTCCTCAGGAAATCCAAAGCAGAACCGGCCTTCGACCTTCCTCTTCTTCCGTGGAAGGTCAACTTGTCCAAATGCTGTAAGATTTGGGCAGCGTTTTGATATGTATCCAGGGAAAACTCCAGCTGTGGTTCCTCACTGTAAAAGACCAAGCTGATTCTCACGGCATGAGGACCAATGTTGAGAGATTGGACAGTGGTCTTCAGGAAATGGACAACTTGTTGGAAATTGGATTGCCTGGCCCTGCTAAATTCCTCAACAAGGAACACCAAGTCAGCTGGAACGGCAGTTGGACATGCTGGAAACCAGAAAGACATAAGGGGTTTCAACATGAGAAAAGAGGAATAAAGGAAACACTCGTGTATAAAGGTATCACCGTGATGAGGTCTATGTGCCACAATAATGTGTTTAAGGTTTTAAGTTACAATATGTTAACTTCTACTTGCGGACTTTAGAATTTAGAGAAAGTCTTTTTAACATGATAGTCAAAAAGCATCAAGGGGTTCATGTCTATCCCAAAATATTCTCTCTCTCTCTCTCTCTCTCTCTCTCTCTCTCTCTCTCTCTCTCTTTCAGTTTACAGATGCCCACCATAAAGTCACTCAATATCACCTTCCGGTTTGTGTAATGATCTTAGAAGCTCTGCATGTTGGCTGGCTTTTTCCTTCATTTTCTACCTTCAACAAGAAGACTCTAGGTCAATATGCCCTTTACAGGTCTGAAACACCTTTATTTAATCACTTCTCCCCCCACCTCCCTTGGTGTTATTTCAACAAAGACAACATGAAATTCTGAGAGCTTTGAAAATCTTTCTCCAAATATTGGGCTAACTGGACAAGGTGAAGCATGCCTGTAATCCCAGCCCCTGGGAAGCTGAGGCAGAGGATCACAAGTTCAAGACCAGCTTGATCTAGTAAGACTGTGTCTCAAAAAAAAGAAATTGAGGAGCTGGAAACATGGCTCAGTGGTTAAGGGCACTTTCTGCTCTTACAGTGGACCTGGGCTCAGTTCCAAGCATCAGTGTGACAGCTCACAACCACCTGTGACTCCAGAACCAGGGGTCTGATGCTCTCTTCTGGCCTCTGGGGACTCCTTCGTGTATGTAGTGCACACAAACTCACACAGGCACACACACACACACACATACAATAATAAGCAAGGGGCTGGAAGGATGGCTCAGCAGTCAAGTGCACTGGCTGCTCTTCCAGAGAATCTGAGTTTGATTCCCAGCACCCACAGGTGTCTCTCAGCCATCTGTAACTCCAGTCCTGGGGGATCCAACGTCCTCTTTTGGCCTCCTCAGGCTCCAAGCACTCACGCGGTACACAGACATACATGCAGGCAAAACACCCACACACATAAAATAACAATATAAAATGGAAGGCTGATGGTCAGCCTAGAAAAAGTATGTGGTAGCTTAGGCTATTCTTTAGAAATATTCACTCCCTGCTCCTCATATGCCCATGCAAACAATGTACTTTCTTCCTCCATTGACGCTGACGTCATGGGAATTACTTTGACTAATAGTGTGTCAGCAGGTACTGCAGGGATCTGAAAAGCATTTATACAATTGGATTTTTCTCTTGGGTCTCTGCAATTACCACAGGGAGAATTTACTCAGAGTAGCTGGGTTGACCTCAGAAGCAGAGCCATACTTAGCTAGTCAAGCCCCATCTAAACCTCAGATCTGTGAACAAACCAAGGTAAGGTCAGCAAATCTCTGCCATGGGACTTACCTATGGTCAGCTGACCCAGACCTAGGAGGATAAATTATTATTCCAAGCACTGACTGCAGATGCTTAGCAGCGTATTAGTGGTAACCGAAGATACTACAGGATGACAACTGAGGTACTCCATGTCCCCTTTCTCTTCCCTATCTACAGGGACAAGTGTCCTAACACTGAGGAATGCCCTCAGTAGAAGTTTTTCCCAACACTTTCTTCCTTTTCCCCCTCCTTTAAAAAAAGGGGGGGGTCTCACTATGTAACTAATGAAGCATGACTCTAAACTTCAGACCCCCTGCCTCTCTACCTAGAGTGCTAAGGTAATGGGAATGTAATGTACGCACTGATGTCGTGCTGGAAATCAAACCCAAACCTTCAAGCTTGCTAGGCAAGCACTCCGCCAATTGAACTACACCCCCAGACCCCCAGATCTTCTTCATATACTGTGACTTCCTGGTGACTCACATAGCCAAGGATCAAGGCTTACCTCCAGCAGCTCCATCTGCAGCCTCTATCCTGACCTCAGGCTGTTGGGTCCCCTGGATCACCACATTCACATCCTGCAATAGCTGTCTGACTCTGTCTTCTCCCTGCAGGTCAGCCACAAACACCAGAGACCCTATCCCCTCCAGTTCCATCCTGTCAGAGTCCTGCACCCCCACAGACATGATGTTCACGCCTCTCTTCCTCAGGATCTGTGCAGCATCCCCAACCTCACCCTCAGATTTGCCTGAGGTAAAGATCACTGCATACTGGGGAACACCCTGGAAGATCCGGCTTCCTGCTGCCTCCTGGAAAAAAGTCTGGTGAAGAAACCGAAGGGCTCGGCCTGTCTTCCTGGAGCCACCTCGGAGCACCAAGTGCTCATGGATGTGTGTGATCATCTCATTCCGGGTCTTGTAGGTATTAAACAAAAACTCGGTGTAACCTCGATCACCATACTGAGCCAGCCCAATCCGGTACTTGTCCTTGCCAACCTCCAGCATGCCAATAATTCCAGAGATGAAATTCTGCATCCACTGGAAACTGGCCTGTGATGTTTCCTGTGAGGTGTCCATAAGAAAGACCACATCCGCATAGGTCTTGGTAGACTCTAGAAGTAAAAGAAGGAGATGGGAGGAAAAGATAAATCAAATCAAGTTCTTATGAGAAAAGTGGAGTACAAGGATGGTTTGACGTGGGCAATAACAAGGACAAGTAGTATGTTGACACTACATTGTACACCCAGGACTTGTCCCTTCTCTGCTTGGGACTCTATCAAAGGCTCTGTGTGTGTGTGTGTGTGTGTGTGTGTGTGTGTGTGTGTGTGTGTGTGT
>CABHPH010001134.1:39547-69204 GCA_902168325.1 Peromyscus nudipes | reverse complement strand
ACGTTCACAGGGTTAGAATAAGCACTGGATCTGGAACTTTCTTACAGCATAGTCTTTTGGTGTTATACATCTGGACCATGAGCTCCAGCAAGCAAATGATTGGGAGCTGTGAAGACGATCTTCTGCACACATCACGCTGGAACCCAAACGGTATGCTTGGCAGTAAGAATGAACCCAAAGTTCAGCCTAAAGCGGTTACATAAACACTAACATTTGCTTCCTGTGCCCATCCCCAAATCTTGGCTTAGATATAAATACAACTTTGTTGTAAAATATTTGAGGGAAGCTGTGTCAAACATTTCGATGACAATTAATGGCTCCTTAGCCTCCAAAAGCAACAATGTGTAGAGCCTGGAGCTTTCCACCAGCAAGTGTCGAGAGAGAGCCAGGCAGTACAGCTCTCTGTGGAGCAGTAAGTACACTCTGATTCCCACCCTGTGCCAGCCACTAGTGGAAATCCAAAGACTGGCACACAACTGGTGAAGAGTTTAAACTTCTGGAATGGGATGGAACCTTGGCTGCTGGGTCGTTCTTAACTAGCCTAGCTCTTCTCCACATGCTGGCTTGTCTAATTTGTTGTGATGCCTGGTTCAGACATCAGTACAATGGCCAACTAGAGGTATCTCAGGCTCACCACCACACAGAAAGATGACCAGAACAATGAGCCAACACCTCCGTTTTGGTCACAGTGCAGCTGTGGTGCTACGAGGGAGTGGCAGAAGCCCTGGAGAACACGGAAGTTCAAGACGGTCACTTAGTGATGGAAGGAAACACCTCATTTCTACACCCTGTTTTCCTAGTCAAGATCAGCTTAAACCAGCACACACCTCTCCCCAAGAGAAAAAGTAAGGAAGCCCACAGTGGCCCTAAGCACTGCCCAGACATCTGCAGTCTTTGCTACTGAAGAACACTGCAATCCACACAGGCCTTCAGCAGCTTGGGAAGCTGCCTAGAGCTCACATAACCACACTACTCCAGGGAAGGAGCCGACACTGTGTTCTGCTATCCATCCATGGCCCACGCTGCTCCTGTGTGTGTCACCTTGAAGTTGAAGCTACTTCTAGGATGTATCCTGGCCCAGAGGACCACTGGTTACTGCATCTCTGTCACTGGGATCCTCGTGATCATTGTGATCATCATTGCACCATGTATCATTCCCCAAGCTAACCTACTACAGTTCCACGGAAACAAGTTGCTGTATCTCTCCCTACCAGTTGGTACTGGCCCCTGCTCTTGACTACTCAAAACCTAGGCCTGTAAGATGGACATGGTGGTACATACCTATTACCCCAGCGCTTGGAGAGAAAAGGCAAGAAGTTCAAGGCCAGCCTTGGCTTCATAACAAATTTGAGGCCAGCCTGGGCTACCTGAGACCAGAAAGGGGGTGGAGGGGTAAGGGGAGAGGACCTAGGTGTAGAAGAGCAGCCACATCCTCCCAGTGCCAGACCAGCCTAGTGTGCTGATGCTGCTGCTGCTGATGATGATGATGATGATGATGATGAGATGATGAGATGATGGTGTTGGTGATGGTGATGATGGTGATGGTGATGATGGTGATGGTGATGGTGATGATGATGGTGGTGGTGGTGGTGGTGGTGATGGTGATGATGGTGGTGGTGGTGGTGGTGGTGGTGGTGGTGATGATGGTGGTGATGGCGGTGGTGATGGTGATAATGGTGGTGGTGGTGGTGGTGGTGGTGGTGGTGGTGGTGATGATGATGATGATGGACACAGGCAGGGGAGCAGCTGAAATCCTAGAACCTCAGTTTCCTCCAGAAACGAAGGGGAGTAAAGTGCAGTAAGAACTGCATAGAGCTAGCTGATAATTTCCATTCGAGTGTCAGTCCTGACACATTCCCGTTTTACGTCTTCCTGCAGGTCTCTGGAATATTCTACACTTCAGCTCTGTCAGCCATAAAATTGGAGCATGTGCTTCTTTGCCAGCACCATTCGACAGAGTTAGTGTGAAGACAGTGAACCCATGGAAGAGGACAGATTTGTGGAATGCTGTGAAATTAGAGATGTCTGTCACCTTTGAGTGACAATCTACAAAATTGGACCCCCGGGCTGAGTCCTTTCTCATTGGTGAAACAAAGCATCGATTTTTTTTTAATCAAAGAGAAATGCTTTCTTTGTATCAAAAGCTGACCACATCTTTGACTTGGTAAATCCAGGAAATAGCCATGTTTTGATGGACATGAGATTTCTGATTCTAACAGACTTTCTACGAGAGTGGGAGAGAGCCTCCCTGCATAAAAATGATGCAGGTGTGGGTGTGACACCACACAGGAGACCATGGTCACCTCAGGGAAACAAGCTCTTCAGAACTAGCTGTCTATGTCTTTTTCAATGACTTTCATTTTTATCTCAAGAATCACAGCTTAAAGGAACTCGGTGACATTGAACTACTTTTGTATCACTTTTGACATCTTAAATAACTTTAAATGGAATTGGAGAAGCATGCAATAACACAAACCTATCTGCTGCTGCTGAAAAGGATCAGATATTTCATTTTCTGTCATAAGATTCCCTGGGCTACAAACTCCAGGGAGGTGGTAATTACAAGATAACACATTTGCCAAGTTCGGTTCAGGCTTTGCAGATTCACAAGGCTTGTGCATTCCTTCCTCCCCCTAGAACCCTCAGGACTCCTTCATACACACCCATGAGTGTGCACACACCTGGTAGACTCCTACACATTTTCCAGAAGCCAGCTCCCAGGTCACTTCCTAATCTAAGCCTGGCGGAGAGTCACTCACCCCCATTACACTTTGTCTCTGGACCTAGTACACTTATTTCAATGAATAACTGAAATGTGTCAAGTTTTCTTTGTTGTTTACAACAATCAACGTCCACAACAGTTCTCTCCTGAATCTGCCCCTGCCCTTTTTTTCCCTCACTTAACTTCATGACAACTAAGCCAGGTTTAGTGGTGCACGCCTTTAGTCCCAGCCCTGGGGAATCAGGGCCGGGTGGATCTCTGTGAGTTCGAGGTCAGCCTGATCTATAAAGTGAGTTTCCAGGACAGTGAGGGCTACACAGAGAAACCCTGTCTAAAAAGAAAAAAAAAAAGTCTTCATGACATCTGAAGTCTTTTACTTGTACAGACCCAAAGCCCCAGACTTACCACACACTCCTCTCCCCTGCACAGGAAATCTTGCTGACTCTGCCTCTGTAGAGAGCTATCTAGAAATGACCCATCTGTCACCATTTCTACTGCAAACGCCTTGGGGCAAGACACCCTCATCTCTCTTGCCTGATGACTGTAACAACTTCCATGGGTCCTTGTTCTGCCCTTTCTCCTGAAATATACTCTCAACACTTCCAAGGAAGTGCTTGTGAAATGTAAGCCATTTCTACTCAAAACCTCCCAAGGCTCCCTGTTCAACTGAGGAAAAGATGAATTAGGTTAGAGAATGCTAAGTGATGTGACCCTGGCTTTTCTCTCTCATTTATCTCTTGCTTTCACTTTTAATTAACCTGGCGGAGGAAGAGGGCCCTGCAGGTGTGGGCCAGTGCACATGTGTGCACATGATGACCAGAGATCAACTTTGAGTGTTGTTCCTCAAAAGCCAACCACCTCTGGAGACAGTGTCTCTCCCTAGAACCTGGGGCTTGCCAGTTAAGCGAAGCTAAGCCAGCAAGGCCCTGAGATCCACCTGTCTCTGCCTCCCCAGCACTGGGCTTACGAGCATCCACCGGGTGTTTTACTCGGGTTCTGGGGACTGGAGTCAGGTCCTCAAGTTTGCCCAGCAAGCACTTGACCTCCCAAGCCATCTCCCCATGTCTCACCTTCACTTTCAGTACTCATCACTTTGGTCTGCTGTTCTTCAGATCAGCCAGACATTCCCTGTGGAGGGCTCTGCACTTCCTGTTTCCTCTGCTTGGAATGTTCTTCAGCATGGCTCCGTGACCAAGGCTCTCACCTCTTCCACGTTTGTACTCAAACGTCACCTTCACAACCACTCTGTCTGTAATTGCTACCCAGCCCTCCTTCCCTGCCCCACTTTCCCTTTTTCATGGCACTGTGGTTGCTGGTAACTGTTTTCACACCCCTGTCTCCCATCTCCCTGTAGAACACAGCGGAATCCTTTCATTTTCCGTTCTGCACTTTGAATGTGGCTGTGGCTGCATAGATTCATTGGCTTACTGGAAAGGCTCCTCTTTTTTTTTGGTTTTTTTGGGGGTTTTTTTGGTTTTGGGGTTTTTTTTTTTTTGAAGACAGTGTTTCTCTGTGTAACAGTCCTGGCTATCCTGGAACTCACTTTGTAGACCAGGCTGGCCTCAACTCACAGAGATCTGCCTGCCTCTGCCTCCTGAGGGCTGGGATTAAAGGTATGCACCACCACCACCAGTGGCTCCTCTTTTAAGATAGGATGTTCTACAACAATTAAAGGTATCCTTAGGAAGTCTGGTGTGCCCTCGCCCATCATTCTGGTAAACAGAAGATGTGAAGCCTATTGTGTCCTCTTTGGTACTTTAATTACAATTAAATTTTAAAGTCCTGGAGGAGATGGGAATGGGGGGTGGGCTGGGGGGAAGGGGAGGGCAGGAGGGGGCGGGAGGCGGGAGAACAAGGAATTCATGGCTGATATGTAAAATTAAATTAAATTATAAAATACAAATAAATAAATAAATAAATAAATTTTAAAGTCATTTGCATTAAGAATATAATCACGTCAGGTGTGGTGTGGTGGCTCATGCCTTTAACCCCAGCATTCATGAGGGCAGAGGAGGTGAATCTATGTGAGTTCAAGGCCAGTCTGGTCTACATATCAAGTTCTAGGACACCCAAGGCTACATAGAGAGACCCCCAAAGTTATATATATACACATATATATATTCAGATCCAATAGCACAAAACCAAACACTTGGCAGATCTGTGTGACTAATGATGCAGAACGTGGGCATGTTTTTTGTTTTTTAAGCTAACGTAGTATTTTAAGGGCACTAAGTTTAAGAGCCCAGAGAACACTGAAGAGGAGTCAGTCTACCGTTGCAACCTATGACCAAGGATGAATTGGGGATGTGGTCAGAATGAGGAACCACAAAACTTCAGTAAGGTAATGAACTGTTCCTTACACAGAAGGCACAAGATGACCTAGGGATGTTAGAACAAGACAGAATAGCAAAGGCCAAAGCACCAAGCAGACAGTACTCATCATTCCATTTCCTCTGAACTACAACATGCTGTGTTTGCGCTGCAGCAGAATACAGACAAGACTCCATTCTTCTTGGCCAGTGACAAAATAAACATCCCCAGAGATCTTTCCAGGAAGCCCATTTCTGAGAATTTGAAAGCACCCGACCATTTCCCCCAGCATGCTCTGGGATGGACAGGCATCTGAGTTTTAGATCTTGACTACACCTGTCCAACCACTAAATTGTCAGTGTTTTCTCCCCACTTGGTTCTGCTATCGAACACCAATCTGCAATCTTTAAATCTCCAGAAGCTTTGTGCCTGTGGCATAATCCACAGAACACACATCAGACCATAACTAGTTGGGTCCCCCTTTCCACAAGATGGAAAACTCTGGATGTGCTTCATACTACTTCATATCTCCTTGCTCAATCAAAGTTCAGAGACTCGCAGGCTCCTTCTTACCACAGTTTTCGACTGAAATTACTTTCTCTATTTCTCTAACAAGTATTATTTCAGATTTTTCTCTGCCTCTATCCCTGCCTCGATTTCTCTCTACCTCTTTACTATCTGAAGTTGTTCTGATCTGTCTATGTTCTCACATGCCCCTTTCCCTCTTGGCCTATGAAGGAAAGGAAAGACTTTTATAGGCCAAGCACAGGTGGCATGGTGGTGCCTGGCCTGTAAACCCAGTACTTTGGAGGGAAAGGCAGAAGGATCAGGAGGTGTTCAAGGCTGGCCTCTGTTAACATAGCAAGTTTGAGGTCATCCTGGACTACAATGAGACTCTATCTCAAAAAAAATCAAAATAAACAAACAATACAAAGAAAGAGAAAAAAGAGGGGAGGAGAAGAGAGGGGAGGAGGAGAGAGCATTTGTAAAAACAAAAACAATTATAGCCATATTAATACTTGACAAGACTGATGTCTGGTGAAACTTAGATTCTGAACAGTATCCAGTTCAAACAGTATAACCTCCTTCAATAACTGTTTGATCTCACAACTGGGCAGTTGTAGTCAGCATGTCAGGAAAAACATGACACAGTGACAAAGTCTGACTAGAAAGCTATTGTAGTCCTATTTAAAAACAGCACATCTGTAGATCTTACAAGCTACTTAGTAAGGGTTTTGTTTTGTGTTAATTCATAATAAAAGAGATTTTGTGTGGGGGAAAAAAAATAAAACAAAGTATACATCTATAAACCTACCCCCTAGGAAAAGAAAATGACTCTTACCTGAGAAACCCTGGAGTCTTCTCAATTTCTCCTTAGCCTCATCACTTAGGATTCTGTTTGAGCCTTAGGAATTAATTCCCTAGCACACAGGAAGCCTGAAGGACTCAATGACGTGGCACCAGCCTTTCCAGTGTTTAATACTCTCCAGAGACTGGGGTCAGGATGGACAAGAGGCTGAGTGTATGCTGTGATGCAGAGCCTGCACACTGCATGCTTTATTGTCATTAACCAAAAATGGTAATTTGCCCTGTAAACACTGGCCTTGAAAATGAATACACAAACATACCAGACAGAACATTCTCAAAAAAAAAATAGTAATAAGGAAATAACACAAATGAAACCAAGTTCTTTTCAATTCTAATTGAATTCTGCAGGGAAAAATTTTTCATAAGTATCTCTAATTTAATGTTTTTACTTTCTGTGAAGTCTCTAAACTTGAGTTTCTTGAAAGCATTCATTTTTGAGTCATCCATACACCTGTATACCCTATAGCAAAGAGTTCCACACATACTGGGTCTCAACACAATATATATAATGGATGGATAAAGAAAAGATGATGAATTGGACAAGGACAAACAGTGCCTACATTCCTAACATTGACGTAGGAAGTGTCAACATTTATCTGGAATGCTCTAAACAAATGCATGACAATCAGATTAAGGGGCACGTGGAGTCAAAAAACAGATGAGTGTGTGTGTGTGTGTGTGTGTGTGTGTGTGTGTACGAGTGAGACTGAGAGACTGGCCTAGTTTGATTTCTGCTGCTGTTGTGATAAACACTGTGACCGAAAGCGACTCGGGGAAGCTCAGTTTACAGCTTCCAGTCCGTCACCAAGGGAAGACGGAGCAGGAACTTAGGACCTGGAAGCGGGAAGAGAATCAGAGTCCACGGAGGAACACTACCTACTGATTTGCTCCGTTTGTCTTCTTACACAACTCAGGCCCACCTGCCCAGGGGATGCCAACACCCACTATGGGCCAGGCCCTTCCACATCAATCTTTAATCCAGAAAATTCCCTACAGACTCACCCACAGGCCAATCTGATGAAGACATTTTCTCAGTTGAGGTTCCCTCCTCCCAGATGATGTCACATTGACAAAAAAACACCCAACTAACCGCACAGAGTTGAACTGCTCTAATAATAAAAAGACCTAACAAGTTGGCTTAAAGGAGAAAGGTTTGTTTTCCTCACATGCGTAGGTATTACAAGTCAGCAGGTAGCTGGCATAGTCCATACAGTTATTCAGAGACTGAGGGTAACACGGGTACTGTACTCAATACCCGGTACCTGAGATTCTTCTAAGCATCACCCAGATAGCCAATGGGAAGGATGGAAGGTCTAAGCCCAGAGACTTCCCCTTGACAAGAAAAGAGGAAGATGCATCATTTCTGCTCAGATTCTGTTAGTCGCAGCATGGACCATATCCAGCTACAAAGGAGTATGTGAGAATGGCTCTCCAGCTAGAGAGCCGTGAACTCAGCTTGATTCTATTATCATGGAAGAGCCTAGGAGGAGAGAGAAGGGATGAGCAAGGAAATCGACTGTCATCACCATCACATTTTGGACACGTCGTTATCACCGTCGTCTTAGGACCCGAGGGCACATGTTTGGCAAGAAGTACTATTTAGTTTCTGGCATAGCTACTTGAGTAAATGGGGTCAAATGACATTTCCTGAAATAAACTGTCCCTGGAAGACAGCCTGTCATTAAGAGAGTTGAATTCTCATTTCTCAGTGAGGGTTTTGGGTTGTTTTTTTTTTTTTTCAGACTTGATAAATTTGACAGAAAAACCTAAGGAGCTTCCTACATAGAGGATTAGCCCCAAAGAGCTGGACCAGCTCACCCTTCACCAGCTATTCCTTAATTATCCGTGACATGGGGATAATAGGAGCCAAATGCTGTTCTGCTTGGAAATAGAGTTACTTAGCATGTAGGTGGGAAGCAGCCATTGTCCATTAAGCGCTTGATTTCCTGAGAGAAGCAAGTTACCATGCTTCAAATCCTGCCAGTACAGTTAAGCTCAAATACTTAAGGCCAAAATGCCTCCTGAATGTGTGTGTTTCTACCCGAGGACTAGCGTGACCCTCAGCCCTGGTCTGAGAAGCTTCTTGGAGCAGCAAATAGTGATTGATGCAGACTCGCACCTGGTCAAGGTGCTGAGCATCACTGTTGAGTGTCATCTGTATTACCCCTCCAGGGCTCAGGGAACGTCCTGGAAGGCGGAAAGAACATAGGAATCAGGTGATGTGGAGGCGTGTCATGAAGGCTCTTTGGGTGGCATGATGTGGGCATTGCATTCAAGAACTTAGCACCGTGGTGGCTATACTGGGTCTACAAAAGACCGGGCCTGTCCACTCAATCTTGGATCTGAGGATGCTCACAGCGCTGCCACCTGGAGATACTGAGTTCAGTCCTTCTGGGAATCCTCCGGGAAACTATACAGACGGAACCTTGGAGGCCGCACATTAAGGAGCAATCGTTGTTGTCAGTGGTCGCTTCCAGGACAAGAGTCATACCCGGCATTCCAAGCTACCCTATGAGCAGGCTTAGGAAACTCTCTGCACACTGGAGAAAGTTGGGGGGGGGGGCTGAAAGTTCAGGGAGGGGCGGCTGCGCACGTGCGTGTGACTTGTTCCAGCTGCGGGTGAGCCGCTAGAGAGTTCGGGGGCACTCTGAGACCCAGATCTGGACGGTGGGTCACCAGCATCAGCATGCTCGCCAACGTTCTCAAAACGGATGTTGTCTCAGAACCTCCCCTTTCCACTCACACTGTCTAGTCTCACCGGGGATGGGAACAAATTCCCAGGTTAGAGTCCACAAAGCCTTTACCTTCTGCTATTTAAAACAAATTTATGCCAATACCCGCTATTGGCCTCATGGGGGCGTAATGAGCTTGTTCCCGGCTTCAAGTTTTCCCTCAACAGATTATAAACTGTTCAAGGAGAGAAACTATCTCATTTACAACGGGTGGCACCCAGTAGGCTCTCAATAAATATTCACAGAACAAGTCGGTGAACAGATATTCACCTCAAGAGCACAAACTCCAAAAATCCTTCTCTGTGTTCTTGTAGCTGTCAAGACGTTTCCACCCCAAGTCACTTCCTGGTGTTGGGCTATGGAAGCCAGGCTGCTGTTCCCAGGACACCCTGGTACCCGGCATAATCCGATTTCTACGGAGAGGATGTGTCCTCTGTGTAGCTGTTTTTTAAAAATCTACTTTTTTTTTTTTAATTAACAAAAGGACATGAAGAAACTTGTTTTCAAAAACGATGGTGTCAGAAACTCAACTGTTAAAAATCGCAGTGAGAATGAAACACCTCCTTCCTGCCTGGAGCATCGAAGGCATTTTAACACAGCCTGGATTTGCACCCCAGGTGCACAGCACCAGATAAGGGATCAGCACCCAGCATTCTACAACGTCTTCACTTTGTAGTTTCCAAGGAAACGAAGATCCGAAGTTCTCGTCGTCTCAGCCTAAGCCTGATGTCAATCTCTGTACACACATCCCAGCCTTGCCTTGAGCTAGCACACACTGCTTAGTTGCATTTTCATGCAAACCTCACTCCTCCGGAGTGCTGTGAAAAGCTGTGCCTCCCTCTATCTGGCCAGGGGCCCCAAGGCCTCTCTGCTCTCTGGTGGGGGGGGCCCTCTGGCTCAGCAAGTTAACCTGATTTTGTTGGACATCAGCACGATCTTTATCAGATGAACTTTGTCTTGTTCTGCTGCTGCTTTGTTTTGTTCTTTGGTTCTGAGGTAGGCTTTACTGGTGAGCTCTGCCGTGCTCAGATGACTATCTCACCTCTAGCTAATTTGTGCACAGCACAGATTATTGGGTCTAACCTGCTGGTCATTGCCATGAAAATCACACACAGACAGATAGAAAAAAATGCTAGGCAGGTAAACGTCAATCAGAAGCCAAGTCAGAAATTTTTTTAAAGACTTAGAAACTTTAAGGTACAATGAGCTTCGATTTCATTATCATGGAGCTTTAGGGTTTGTTTATTGTTACTGTTTGTTTTCCTTTCCTTAAAGACTCTGTGTGTGTGTGTGTGTGTGTGTGTGTGTGTGTGTGTGTGTGTGTGTGTGCGCGCGCGCACACGTGCGCGCACCACAGAGGTCAGAGGCATCAGACCCATGGAGACAGAGCTACAGGCAGCTGTGGATGCCCAGCACGGTGGCACGGTGTCTGGAAATCCTGCTCAGGTCCCTCTGCCAAAGCAGTAGCCATTCTTTTTTTTTAATTCATTTTTTATTGACTCTTTTTTTTCCTTTTTTTTAAGAGATTTTCTATTCATTTTACATACCAACCACACACTCTTAACTACTGAGCCATTATCTTTCCAGTCTGTGCTTTATTTTGAGACTAAGTCTCACTCTGTGTTGCAGGCTAGCCTCGAACTCACAGCAGTCCCCCTGCCTTGGCCTCCCAAGTAATGAGCTGACAAACCTGAGCCACGAAGCACAACTTGATGGGTTTTTGAAAGAGGCACTCAGGAGACAAACACAGGCAGATCTCTGAGTTCAAGGCCAGCCTGATCTATATTACAAATATCAGGCCAGCCAGAGCTACACAGTGGTAGCCACTCTGCTAATGGGAAACTCAATCCTCAGCTACATTGGGAGCTACCAATAACAAAAAAAAACAGTTCACACCTTAACCGACCCAAGAATCAGCATGTGACCATGGATGGCCAATATCTATCTTGCCTTAGTCACCACCACCACCACCACCACCACCACCACACACACACACACACACACACACACACACACACACACACCTCTTGCTATGAAATTTTAGAGATGTGTGCTAATGTTTCCTGTTCCCTGTTTGTTTCAGCTTGGTCTCTGACCCTAAAGCAAAGAAAAAAGAAAAAAGAAAAAAAGAAAAAAAAAAGAGGAGCTGAAATCCTGGACTCTGCCCTTTCCGAGTTCTATATTTCATTTTAAGTGATCTGTTTGGTCTTTGTTGGGGAAGGGTGTTGTTTATGAGACTGAGCATCTGACCTTGTCTGCTTAAACTGGCTCAATGTGATGCACCATCATCATCTGAGTTCTGCATCGATGCAATAGACTCTCTCTCTCTCCAGGACCCCACACCATGCTTTCTGGCTTGCCACCCATGCCATCTCTGACAATGCAAGATTGTGCTTCTGCTTGTCAAACCACAAACCTCAAAAAACTATACGGCTTCATCTTGTCCTTTCCTGTCAGGAATCCTAATGCCAAATACAGCACCCAAAGGGGAACATGCATGCCAAATACATTTACAGCCACAGAATTTAGCCCTGGAGTGGATGCATAGATCACGTAGTCAAAACCTTTTACAGGAAAAAAAATTGTCTTCTAAAATAACGACGCTATTTGCCTGAGGGACCTCAATGGGCCCTTCACAGACGTGTTCTTTGGTAACGGAGGTCTACTCACTTTGATCCCTCTCTGTTCAGTCTGCCCTTTAATCTGGAAACAGCCTTCAATGAGAACATCTCCATTTTCCTTCACTGATGGGAGCATGAGGGATGGTGGAGGAAGGAATGATAACCTCAAGAAAGGCAGGAGGAAAATGAGGAGAGATGATGGGTCATTACCAAGTATGAATACTTCTAAAGTCATTTCAGAGATGGGAGTGTACGCCAGCAAGGGCTCAACCACTTCAGAAAAGGCAGAGTATTCATTAAGGCTACAAGAGAAGAGTTGGTGCCAAACTCAAGAATCTCTAAGATTTGGTTACAATCACCGTGCTCTGAACCATAAAGATCTATGTTTAAAATGACTTAGACAATGCTGGTCACAAATATATACATTGAGTCAGAACTGGTGTGCACGTCTTTAATCCCAGCACTCCAGAGGCAAAGGCAGATCTCTGTGAGTTCAAGGCCAGACTGGTCTACAGAGTGAGACCCTGTCTCAAAAAACCAAAATAATAACAAGACCTTACCTCAAAATAAAAAGCAATAAGAAGGCTGGTCTATAACTCAGTGATAAACTACTTGCCTAGCATGCATGAGGCCCTGGGTTCAAGTCCCTAGCAAAACAGAAAAAGTGGTAAGGATTACTCTTCAGGGCTGGTGGTGTGGCTCAGTTGGTAGAGTATTTGCCTAGCATACACAAAGCTCTGATTTCAGTCCCCAACGCTTTACAAACTAAGCATGATAGTGCATGTCTGTAAGCCCAGCTTCTGGAAGGTTTTGGACATGAGCATCATAACAAGGCCATCCTTAGATACATAGCAAGTCTGAAGCTGGTTTAACAATGTGATCGCCTATAACAAAGAGACTCAAGGATATCAGTCAGTGGTCTCTCGGAGGTTAACATCCAGTAAAATTGTACTATCAAAAAAACTACCAAGCAGGGCAGTGGTGGTGCACACCTTTGATCCCAGAACTCAGGAGGCAAAGGCAGGCAGATGTCTGAGTTCTAGGCCAGCCTGGTCTACAGAATGAATTCCAGGACAGCCAGGGCTACACAGAGAAACACTGTCTCAGGAAAAAAATAATCTACCCATAATAGAGCTCTACAGACATTTTTCCATGTCGTATGTGTAATGTACACAAAATTTTTAAAGTGCCCAAAGATAGTACACGTGGGTCTTAGAAGCAAATACCTTAATCTGAGGGATCAAGTATCATTTCATCACAAGTCCACGTGGCAAACATTGTCTCAACCAGGGTTTCAGCTTCCTCTATCTCCAACTAACTTTGGGTCTTTGAAACAGAGACTTGCAAATTAACTCAATGGCCACCGGAAATGAATTTTCTTTCATAAAATCAGTGAGGTCATGGATCGGTGGATTTGATGCCACTACTAAAGATGTTCCCCATCATTACATCAACAGAAAGGAAGAAGCTGATCGGGGTACACATAGGCCATTAACAGTCATTGTTCTTCAAGATTACCACCTAAGAGTCACCCAGGCTGCCTTGGGTATGCCTGAGACATCATTGTCAAAAGTTTCTTATCAGCCTCTCATTTGGATGGGACTCTACTCCACTCTACCTCGAGATCAAATCCAGAATATTGTCACATTGCCCTCTGTTCCTGAAAGATCAAAAGAAAGGATTCCTTCAAGTCTACAGCTTAGTGAACCAACTGGAATGCTGACAGGAACATGGGCAACAGCTCCACCACCAAAGAGCTGCCCACTTCCTGGCAAGTGTTAACTGCTTGTACATTCTCAGGGAGGGGAGGGGCATCTTGAGCCCTCCCTGCTCCCATGAGTCATCAGTCCTGTGGAGGGGGTCTCACCAGATTTACGATGGCAAGGACCACATCCACCCTGGAGGAAACAGCTCATGTTCCCTGAGCCTTGAGATGAGGGTGGTGTAGTGAATGGTTATTTTCTCCCATTTGGGGCTGAGCACTGGACTTCCCGACACCGTAACTGTCACTTATTCCCAGCAGTTTGACTGGTTATGAGTCCCTGCGGTAGCCACCACCCACTTCAAAAAGTGTCTCTGACCATGGTTGACATCAGCGATTATCTATAGGCATAAGTATAAATGCTGAGAAGGCAATTTGACAGGCAGGTTACATCCGTTGAACACAACATCATCAGTTGCTCAAATTGCCTCAAATTATGCAGCCTTTGCCTCGAGTAGTTCTAATACACAGTTTCCTCCCTTCCAAAGCAATTAGACTGATCCCCCCACCCCAAATGTCCCATAGTTTCCCAGGCCAAGCTTTGAGAGGCCCTTTCCTTTCTCGTTAAAGTCTTCTGGGGGCAGAGAGACTAGAGACATAGCTCAGTGGTTATCAGTGCTTGCTGTTTTTCCAGAGGACCTGAGTTTGGATCCCAAGTACCCACGTAAGATATCTACAACCACCTACAATTGTAGCTCCAGGGAATCTGCCCTCTTCTGGTCCCTATGAGCATTGACTGTATTCATGTATACATACATACATACCACCACCAGACACATAAATACATGCATACACATAGCTAAAAATTGTAGTGGAACAATCCTTTTCTACACTATGAATACATATTACTCTCATTGGTTAATAAAAAGCTGACAGGCCGGTAGCTGGGCAGGAAGTTAGGCGGGAAAGCCAAACTGAGAATGATGGGAAGAAGAAGGGCAGAGTCAGGAGAGACACCAGCCAGTCACCCAGAAAGCAAGACATGCTAGGGGACAGGTAAAGCCACAAGCCACGTGGCAATACATAGATTAATAGAAATGGGTTAATTTGCCGGGCGGTGGTGGCGCACGTCTTTAATCCCAGCACTTGGGAGGCAGAGCCAGGCGGATCTCTGTGAGTTCAAGGCCAGCCTGGGCTACCAAGTGAGTTCCAGGAAAGGCGCAAAGCTACACAGAGAAACCCTGTCTCGAAAAACCAAAAAAAAAAAGAAATGGGTTAATTTAAGTTGTAAGAGCTAGTTAGTAAAAAGCCTGAGCTATCGGCTGAGCATTTATAATTAATATGAGCCTCTGTGTGGCAATTTGGGAAGTAGCTGCCAGATATTTGGGAACAGGCAATCTGGACAGTAAATGTCTGTTTATAAAAAATAAAATCTTTTAAGTCTTGGACCAGCAAGACAGCACTTGCCACTGAGCCTCCCGACCCAAGTACAATCTTTGGGACCAATATGGTGGGAAAGAGAAACAATTCTAGCACATTAGCTCCACATATGTGCTATGGAATGCTTGTGTACACATAAATACATTCATACCTGTAAGTTAATTTTTTCCATGATTATTAAAATTTCCTGTACTGGAGTACAGAGCCCACAGTCAATTTCCTCTTAGCTGCAGCCACTCATCCAGGACTAGAATCCGCCAGACCAAATTACCTCAAATGTGACAAGGAAGTACACTTCACTGATGGAGTCACCTCCCTAGAGAGGGACTGGCATCAGCCCTGCCTGAAGTGTGAGAATGTGGAAAGATACTGACCTCTGGGGCCATGAGGGCAACCATCCCTGCTATTCAGCCATGTTCAGGCCCAAAGAGTTTGGCGAGGTAGAGTTGAGAGGTACACTTTCAAGCAGCCCTGAGTTGGGGAAACCCTCTCTACTCACCCAGGCACATGCTGGGCCTTATCCCCAGACACCAGGGGCTTTCAGTAGCCCCTCATGCCCTTAATAAACCTGAATCTTGGATGCAATAGGGAATTTCTGTACTAGGCCATTAAGGCCTCTGTTTGCATACTGAATCATGGATTATTTTCCCTTACTCGACATTAAAGGCTAGAGAGGGTTTTCTTCTATCAATTCTCAATTCTATCTCACTTTCCCTTTGTCCACTTTTCCTGCCAACTCCAAGGCCAATGAGGCAATGGTAATGTCCATGTCTTTTTTCCCATTGTGTTTCTGCACAGCAAGTTCTTTCTGGGTAGACAGCTGTCTTAGTTAGGGTTTTCATTTCTGCAATTAAACACCATGACCAAAAAGCAAGTTGAGGAGGAAAGGGTTTATTTGGCTTATACTTCCACATCACTGTTCATCGTCAGAGGAAGTCAGGACAGGAACTCAAACAGGGCAGAATCCTGATGCAGGTCATGAAGGAGTGCAATTCTGTCCTCTTGACTAGTCCCATTGCCTCAGCTTACCTCTCCCACCTAAGAACATTCAGGATGCTTCTGGGAAGTATGATTTTTGGTTATTAATAGTCATGATTCTCATATGCATAGTTAATAAGCACATGTCAAAGCTTTATTCTACTTATTAATGCAGGCATGAGCAATTCCATGTGGATCTGAGAGACCTGATTTGTGTATAGTCAGTGGTCAAAGGAATGGTAAACTAAGAGTAAATCAGATATAGTATTGATTAATTTCCTATAAGACAACAAAGCCCTAATCTACGGGGTTAGCGTCTCTATGGGACAAAAAAAAAAAAAGGTTTCTTTTCAGTTCAATTCAATTTAATTCTTCAGAGCTGTAAAACACATGCGATCTAATCAATTGTGGATGGTAAGTCAAAGAAAATTACATTACCGACAAGTTAGAACACCCTAAAGCAGGCTTGTTAGAAAGCACTTTAGCATGGCATTAAAATGCCAGGCACTCACCCTATTACTTCAACTCCAAATTTTACAATATTTTACTTAGCAGTTTCCTTTTTATTTTTTTTCCAAATCTGCTCTCTCAAGACACTGTTATGGAGATACTCCATTTCTAGAGTCTGGGGCTATGGTTGAGCTGCTAGTTGTGGTGGTTTGAATGAGAATGGCCTCCATAGGCTCATGTGTCTGAACACTTAGTTTCTAGTTGTTGAAACTATTTGGGAAGGATTAGGAGGTGTGACCTTGTTGGAGGAGATGTGTCACCGGGGGTGGGCTTTGAGATATCAAAAGCCACACACATTCCCAGGGGGCTCTGCTCCTGTTTGCTGGAGAGATGTGAGCTGCCACCACTCCTTTGCTTGGCCATCATGGACTCTAAGCCCAATTAAATGCTTCCTTAAATGAGTTGCCTTGGCTGTGGTGTTTTATCGCAGTAATAGAAAAGTACTAATACAGCAGTACTTGCCTAGCATGCACCATGCCCTGGGTAAGATTACCAGCACCCTATAAACTGAGCATGGAGGCACATGGCTGTACTCTGAGCACTTTGGAGGTAGAAGAGTTCAAGGCCAGCCTAGACTACATTAAGGCTGTGTCTTAAAAAAAAAAATTTTATAGACTGGAGAGAGATGGCTGTTCTTCTAGAGAACCCAGGTTTGGTTCCCAAATCATGACCAACCATCTGTAACTCTGAATCTAAGAGATCCCTCTTCTGGCCTCCACAGACACCAGGCACATATGTAGCACACAGCTTTATATGCTAGCAAAACAACCACACACATTTAAAAAAAAAAAAACCTATATACATAAAGAGATGGATGGATTGGATGGATTGTTGGACAGACAGATGGACAGATGGATGGATGGATGGATGAATGGACAGATGGACAGATAAATCCCACATACAGACTCTTCATTACCAACGGGTTGTTTCCATCAGGTTTGCCCTGGGTCTCCTGATAGACTTCATATATTGCCTACCTTTTCCTGTCAATAGTCAGATGCTAGTTCACACATGAAGCACATTTTTGGACTCTACAGACCAAAGGATCTCACATTTGAGTGTTTAGCAAATCCTCTGGAGTATTTTGATTCCCATCCTTAAAGTACAGTTTGGTGTTTTTATAACAATTATATCCCAGTGAGTCTAGGTCTTGCCTTCTCTAATCTCTAGACCAGTGGTTTGCAACCTGTGGGTCACATATCAGATCTCTTTCATGGGGATCAAATATCAGATATCCTTTATACCAGATATATTACAGCTCATATCAGTAGTAAAACTACAGTTACGAAGTAGCAATGAAAATATTTTATTGTTGGGGGTCCCCACAACATGAGGAACTGTATTAAAGGGTCACAGTTTAGGAAGATTGAGAATCACTGCTCTAGAACAAATGTTCTCCCATTTCTGATTCTGTCCATTCTTGATTCACTTCCTTCCCAGGTTGATTCAGGAGGATTTCCAATGGGATGAAAGATTTACAAACACATGCATGTTGATTCTTTGTCCTTCATTAACTCCCTCCCTGACAGGAGGTGCCGGAACTAAGACACCTCCTCCTTCTTCCTAGGAATTTTTTTTTAATCCTGTATCTATCCAATGGAGGAGGATTCAGTAAGATGTTCAGAAGTAACAGAGGCCATGACTTGGGGTTGAGAAGGGAGACAGAAGTATCCTGAGACTACATCTGTAGCGTGAACACGGCCCACATACTGCATGCCATGTGCCTAGGGATGAGGGCTAGGGAGGGCAGGTCTTTGCAACACAGTGCAGCCCGAGGAGCACTTCTCTATTTTGCAGGGCAATGGGGAGAGAACCAGCTCTGAGTGTGGCCACTATTTCGGAACCAGGCAGCTGCAGCCCACACGGGAACAACCTGAACTCAGGACCTCCCTCCTTCCTCCAACTGAGCCTGTGGAGATGAGGAGAGAATTCCAGCCATGACTTACAGTTGAATTCCCTACCAGTCAGCTGTAAGGAATCTTGGAAGAGACCATGACACTGAGGGGGAAAAGTCCAGAAAGGAAATGGAGAGCAAGAACTCGTCCTGCTTCTAGCGCTATGATTCTGGGCCAACTCTACCTGCTCCTTTTTTTTTTTTTTTTTCTTATCTCCACAGTGAAAGTAATAGTTCTGATCAATTACACAAATTCATCATGAACTTGGAGTGAGTTAATGTGGATAAGGCTTGGGAACAGAGTCATTTAACTCCATCCTCTTAACTGGCTCACCATTCACCAAACCCTCAGGATGCATGTTTGACATCCTTTGGTTTGCAAAAGACAAAACTTCTTAGCATCATACACAAACTGGTATCAGTGTTACCCCACTGGTAAAGTGGTTTCAATTGTTTTGTCTTCTATGTTTGTTTGTTTATTCATTTATTTATTTTTTAAGATTTATTTTTATGGAGCTGGAGGTATGGAGCCATGGTTAAGGGCACTGGCTGCTCTTCAAGGGGTCCTGGGTTCAGTTTCCAGCAACCACATGGTAACTCACAACAGTCTGTAAATCCAGTCCCAGGAGATCTGATGCCCTCTTCTGACCTCTGCAGACACCAGACACACACATGGTAAACATACATACTTGCAGGCAAACACTCATACAAACAGAATAAAAATAAATAAATCTCTTTTAAAAGCTAAATTGAGCTGGGCAGTGGTGGCACACGCCTTTAATCCCAGCACTCAGGAGGCAGAGCCAGGCGGATCTCTGTGAGTTTGAGGCCAGCCTGGTCTACAGTGCGAGATCCAGGACAGGCACCAAAACTACACAGAGAAAGCCTGTCTAGGAAAAAACAAAAACAAAGCTAAATTGAAATTCCTTTTTATTATTTTTAATTATGTTTATGCGTGTGTGTGTATGAATGCAGAGCCCTTGGAGGCCAGGAAATGCGACCCTCTGGAGCTGGAGTTACAGGTGGTTATGAGCTGTCTGGTGTGGGTGCTGGCAATGGAACTCAGTCTCTAAACCACTGAGTCAGCTCTCCAGCCCCTGAACTGTGTTGAACTTTGTTCTTTGGCTGAAAATTGAGTCCCTAACATCCAGCTGTCTATATTCAGCCATTGGATGACTTGCTTACTTAACAAACGTTCTGTGCAGTTGAATCTCTCTCTCTCGACCTCCTACATTGCACAGAACACTATTCCACAGACAAATGTGGTTGTGGATATCTGTCACCCTAGCACTCAAGAGTCAGAGGCAAGGAGACCATGAATCAAGCCACACTGGGCTACACAGCAAGTTTCAGGCCAGCCTGGACTATATTAAACCCTGTCTCAAAAAAAAATAGAGAGAGAGAGAGAGAGAGAGAGAAGCATGTAAAAAAACACATTCCAGGATATTAATGAAATGTTAAAATCCAGATAACCCTGCTAGCCAGAAGTAATCTCAAGGGCTCCGTTTTACAGGGAGTCTTCCCAGCTTTGCTCTTTAAAAGCTGTTTGCTTCTTCCCGTGATTTAAGATGAGATGGTACTGAGCAGTGGGCTAAGATGAAGGGGTGAGCTGGCCCTGGGCCTCTGTAGCTGCGTGCATCTCTCCGATCGAACCATCACAGACCACTGACAGAGCTTTCGAGACAGGCCTTTTCTGAGTCCAAAAGATGAAGGCTGATTTCCAACACATTCTAGCCTCTGTTCAAGGCTTCTGAGCACAAAAGATGTCAGCCTCTCCACAAATCTCCTTCAAAAGCTGAATGGAAGAGCTAGTCACCCCAGGAACAGTGGGAAAGCTCTCTTGATCTGATTTGAGCTTGGAACGGAATTCAGAAAGCTGGGCACAGTTGCAAGGACACGGACGCAGACTGCCATCTGCTGGCCATGTTGTGCATAGCAGAGGCCGTGTCTTGCCTCAATAGCTGCTTCTCCCCCAATCACCGCCAATCCCTTTTCTCCTTTTCCAATTTGAAAAGGCAGGTGTCTCCGTGACATCAAAGCCTTAGATACAAGAAGCTGGAGATGATGATTTTATCCGGGGAATGATCCTGGGAATATGGGGAGGACAAAACAGGAGGCTGTTACTTCGATGGATTTCAGCTCCCACGGCCAGAGAGCAACAGACAGGATGCCTCCGAGAACGGCAAGGAGAGGCTCCTTCAGAGACTGCCTCTGAAGGCCCCAGGGGAAGTGGTGTCAGGCACCAACTATGTCTGCTTCTGTTCTGTACGAGCTGCCTACAGCCCTGTCTGGTTCCAAATTTCCAGACTCCTTCCCATTTTGCAGACAGGGCCGTGGAGGCTTGGGAAATGTGAGTGTGTTATCTACCACTCTTGCGGCACCAGAAAGAAGGGGGGCTAAGCTTTAACTCTGAACTCGTCACCTAGTCTCGCTGTGGTTTCTCAGTTGTTAAACGAGATAGCCACAGGACCTGACTCAGTGCACTGCGCAAGGATTAACCACGTCCACATTTTCAAAGTACTTAAAAGGTCATCCTCGTTTGAAAAGTACTCCATAAATTTCAGCATCCATTCAACAAATATTCCCTGAGCAAATCTATTTTCAGTTCTGAGCATGCAGCGACAAATGAATGAGGCCCACTCTCTCATGCTCTCACCAACTGAAGTGGCTCAGAAGCTCTTGGAGAACTATCAGGGTTGGTTGTTAAATCTGTGTGTTCTGGGATCAAACCCAGAGCCTCACACATGCTAGGCAGGTGTTCTGCCACTGAGCTACACCCCCAACCTTATTAAAGCACAGGTGAGCAGGACCCCACTTCCAGGGTCTCTGAGACCCAGGAACCTGCACTGCTATGAAGTTCTCAGGTGTCATGGATGCTGCTAGCCCAGGAGTCACCTAACAAGAATAATTCACCAAACTGTATGTGATGGGACAAGGCTGTAATTTCACACTCCAGAGGCAGAGACAGAAGAATCACTGAAGTTCAAGGCTAGCTTTGCCTATAAAATAGAAAGTTCCGAGCCAGCAAAAAATGCATAAATAAGGACCTGTCTCCAAAACCAGCAAAAAAAAATTGTATGTACACACAGTGGAATATTTTTCAGCCTTAAAAGGGAAGAAATTGGGAACTGGAGAGATGGCTCAGCAGTTAAGAGCTACAGCTAAAATTTCTTCCCTGAGAAAGACAAATGTCTACCCCTCCTCCTAAAGTTAAATTCTACCAAAGCTCACCCAGAGGATTCAATCTTACTTACATAGCAGTAGATGCAAGGTTCTGTCCATGTACGTGGGTGGCCGTAAAGCGGTGCTGGAGGGTCTGCACCCAGCAGAAATGACTGCACCCCCACAGCTGTACAAGCAGAACCCCTCACCTCACTCTTCCCCACACACATCCTCCAGCCCTTCACCCAAGACTACGTGCAAGTACGGGGAAATTGCATACACCTGGCTGGGAGGGGTGGTAGGCTACTCAGATGCGGGTCCCTTGAGCCTCCCTACACCTTCCTTCTATGAGGGACGGTAAATAATCAGCAGGTCCAGATGTGATGATCATTTCAAGCAGGCCCAGTACAATTCCTGGAGATGGTGGCTGGCAATTCAGGTCAGAGAATAGTCCTGTTGTGATTACTGCTCTTGCAGAGGACCCAGGTTCAACTCCCAGTACCCACACGGAGGCTTACAACCACCTGTAACTCCGGTTCCAAGAAACCTGATATCCCCTTCTGATCTCTGCAGCCTCTTGCACACATGTGGTCCACACACATACGCTCAGACACACACACACACACACACACACACACACACACACACACACACACACATATATTAAATAAATGTACAAGTTTTAAAGGTATTTTTAATAATTTATTTTTATTTGCATTGGTGTTTTGTCTGCATGTATGTCTGTGTGAAGTTGTCAGACCTTAGAGTTACAGACAGTTGTGAACTGCCATGTGGGTGCTGGGAATGAATCCAGGTCCTCTGGAAGAGCAATCAGTCAGCTCTTAACTGCTGAACCATCTCTCCAGCTCCCTCAAGATTGTTTTTAAGTAGAAGAAAACAGGCTGGCAATATGGCTTGGTAGGCAAAGGTGCTTGCCATCAAGCCATGAAGACCTGAGTACAATCCTTAGGACTCAAGTTGTAAAAGGAGAACCAACTCTCAAAATCTGTGCTCTGAGCTCCCACCCTCCCACCTACCCCTCACTGTTCCCCCACCCACCCCTCACACACCCAACCACCCACCCCTCACTGTTCCCCCACCCACCCCTCACACACCCAACTACCCACCCCAACCCCCATGCACACAAGTAGGCAGATGTTAAAATTTTTAAAGGAAGAAGTGGGGTGGAAGAATAGTAAGGGGGCAGGAGGAGGTAGGGTGGTGGAGTAGAAGGAGAGGGAGAGGGGAAGAAAGGGAAGAGGGAAGGAGGGGGCAAAAGAGGGCAGGAGGAGGCAGAATCAGTCAGGAGGAGGAAATAGTCCTGACATTTGAAACATGTATGGAACTGGAGACATTTTGCCTGTTGAAATAAACCAGACACACAAAGACAAAAGCCACATGTTCTCACTTAGGTGAGAATCTAAAGCATTCAGACTCCCAGAAGCAGAGAGCAGCATGGTGGTTACCTGGGCTGGAGAGTGAGGGGAACCGGAAGGTGATGGTCAAAAGGCACAAATCTCAGGCAGGGGGATTATTCTTTTTAGTTCTTCTGCGCAGTGTACTGAATATTAGTTGACAAGTGAGTAGGATACATTTCAAAACTGTGGAATGTTCCAAATGTTCTCATAACCAAAAGTGTTTAAGGCAGTATTCAATTTAACTAGCTTAATTATTGCACATTGTATTCATACATCCTCACATCACTTTGGGCCCCATCCATTCACACAATTGTAAATTGCCAATTTCACCTTCAAAAGAACCATTAGCTGCACTTCTGTTCCAGAGTGGGAGGAGCAAAGGCAGACCCCAGACTCGGCAGACAGCAATTACTGACAGGAAAACAGCAAGCGTCAGGGGACCCACGGGAGGGCAGTCCTCTGACTGACAAGGCAGAATTTGAGGAGCAGCATGAAGGGAGTTGATGAGCAAATCAAAGCTGGGAGGGATAAGAGACAGTCTTCTCCAAAAGAAAAGTAAGCACAGTGAAGCCTTTCTGTGACCTGGAGACCTGCAGGGCTGTTGAGCACGTGGCCTTTTCCAGGCAGCAAACCTCAGGCGAGGGACCTCTTTCATAGTGACTGCCTTCTATGAGTGACATTCTGAAAGAACCAGAAGAACCTTCAGACAACTGTCTATCAATGCCATTGAGAAAACGTCCTCAAATTCCCAAGGAAGGGACACAGATCTGGGCTCTCAATGGGATGTGTGGTGGTTTGAAAGAAAATGACCCCCCAGAGGGAGTGGCACTATTAGGAGGTGTGGTCTTGTTGGAGTGGGTGTGGTCTTGTTGGAGGAAGTGTGTCACTGTGGAGGTGACCTTTGAGGACTCATATATGCTCAAGCCATGCACAGTAAGTCAGACCACTTCCTGCTGCCTGCCTGTCGAGATGTAGGACTCAACTGCAGCCCCATGTCTGCCTGAATGCTGCCATGTCCCACTATGATGATAATGGACTAAACCTTGGAAACTGTAAGCTAGCCCCAATTAAATGTTTTCCTGTATAAGAGTTGCTGTGGTCATGGTTTCTCTTCATAGTAATAGAAACCCTAAGATAGGATGTGTGTCTAAGAATTTGTAGACAAACTTCCACAAGGGAAGTAGAGCCTGTATGTATGTGTCTCTTATGCCTCAAGAGAAAGAAAGAAAGAAAGAAAGAAAGAAAGAAAGAAAGAAAGAAAGAAAGAAAGAAAGAAAGAAAGAAAGAAAGAAAGAAAGAAAGAGGAGGGAGAGAGGGAGGAAGGAAGGAAGGAAGGTAAGTAGGTAGATCTCAGCAATTGAATCTTAGCTCTGTTTGTCCTTCTCTGCTCTTGGCAACATTGCTAGACAGTTGGAAGATCTGAGAGCAAAGGGCAAAGGTTCATGTCAATCCGGAAGCTGGGGCTGGTGGACTAGACAGCACTGGGATGCCAGCTGCTCAGGAGGTTGAGGGATGATCACAAGCTCAAGGTGTTGATGAAAAAAACAGTTCTCGCTGGGCGGTGGTGGTGCACGTCTTTAATCCCAGCACTCAGAAGGCAGAGCCAGGCGGATCTCTGTGAGTTCCAGGCCAGCCTGGTTATTTCCAGAGCCAAACATGAGAGACACAGCCCAGAACGGATTTAGGTTTCTCCAAATACCATGTTCCAATGAGACAGTGATCTCATGAACTTTTCATAGTAACAAGACAAAGAAGATCACAGGATAACACACTGTACAAACACATCCATGTGTATACCTCAGGTGGGCGGTTACAGCAAAGTGGGAGAAACCACTATTGGCCTCCGATGTTGTCTGGCAGCAATCTTGGCCCTTTGGTTGGTGGAATTGTGGGTCTGTTCATACATTCCAAAGGATCTACCTAATGGTCACAAAAGATGTTAGGTCATGTACAGAGAGAACAATAAACAGGGCTAAGATGGATGGGCAGAAAAGGTACGCAAAAACGTTTTTGTCTTAGCAACCTCTTGACTATGCTCCATTCTTTGACTATCACACTACTGAAAGAGTGAATCCCAAGAAAGCAGATTCCCCAGGGATCTCTGGCTGGAAGGAACAATGTCTGAGGCACCCAGAGGAGAAACTTGTCTCCCAGAGAAAGATTACAACTTGTCAGGTGACCTTGCTGGAAAGACTTGGAGCTGAAGAAACAGTGGACAAGGAGCCACACCTTGGCTGTACTTCCTGGTTAAACATCTTTCTTGCTTTCTGTTTAAACCCTACCCTCATGTCAAGACCCCAAAGATGATAGGGTGGTGGGGTGGTCACTGGATCCCTTTGTTCCTCTCTTCCCAATATGGCTTCATTAAATAAGTCTCCTTTTTCTGCTTTTCACTGTAGAGAGCAAAAAGCCTTGTGCACACAGATAAGCACTGAAGAAGTCAAGAAAGTTAAACACACAGCCTCCTCTTCAAAGGATTGAGGTACAGAGCTGCTCTTCCTGGAACGCTAAGAATGATGGCATTTTATAACCTGGTGATCCCAGCTGCAACATTCGGGAAAGCAGGCCCTGCACCTCACCAGGGCAACACAATAGAACCAACACTGTTAGCACAGGTGTAGGTCACCATGGGAGAGCTGTCCCCATTTTCCATATGGCAGACAAACCCTACAGCTGTCCAGGCCCAGACCCAGGGTGATGACTTGGCCTGCCTCAACATCCACCCCATATATTATCTGCAGGAGCACATGAAGGAACCTGACCCACAGACCCAAAGCTGTGGGATCTCTACAACACAGGGCAGCAGTGGGATGTCCAGGAAGAGTATTAGTGGGGGCCCAGCAAAGAACATGTAGTGGAGACCAGAGGCCTCACACCAGACCAGTGACTCTTTGCAATGAACACTTGCAAGTAGAGATGGATGGACAAAGAGATAAATGACGTGACTTGTTGGGTCGCACTGCAGCTTCCACGATGAGATTTTTTTTTTCTTACAGGGGAGCGTGCGAACGCAGTCCCCCACTACCACAAATGCAGTCGAGTTTCCCGCGTTTGGGGAAATCGCAGGGGTCAGCACATCCGGAGTGCAATGGATAAGCCTCGCCCTGGGAAAACCACCTTCGTGATCATGGTATCTCCCCTGCCAGGTAAGTATCCACGATGAGATTTTTAATTCTTCCCTTTTTTATTTTTCTCATTTTATTTTCTTCCTTTTTTTCTCTTGAGTTTTATTTTATTGGAGATGGGGGTGCAGGGGTGGAGGGTGGATACAAAGGGACAGGGAATGAACGGGATCAAGATACATGATGTGAAAAACACATAGAATAAATAAATTTTTTAAATTAAAAAAAAACTCACCAGTTTTTCATTTGACATAAAGACAATAGTTATTATCAAGCAACATGGTATTAAAATTACATCTAAAATTTCTATAGGGTTAGGATTTTAAAATCTAATAGAGATTGCTTTTAATGCTTTTATAGATGACTCTTTAAAAGGACAAAGAACATATATTCTATATACAAATTCCACATTTCCTAGAAGATTATACCCATCCCAGGTGATATAGCTCAAAAGTCTAAGCTTGGTATAATCAATCAGCTTTAATTAGCTGTTTCTCAGCCATTAATATTTTAACTGACTCTGTTATTTGTGCCAAAAGTCACTACAGGCATACATAATGCCTCTCCCTAACTAGTCAGCTACAAAACACAATCCCAGGCATGACATGAGGCCCTGAAAACTCCAGAAAGTACTATTACATCTCATCTATTGCTTGACTTTGTCAAATAACTTGATACATGTCCTTCCTAGGACTCTCAATACAAATGGATATTAATAATGGTTCTGCTTAAGCTAAAAGTAATTTAAGAAATTTTATTATCAATCATGTTACTAAAATCCCTTACTATACACAGGGTAAAGCTATTATACAACACCATCAAATACTTAATTGACAAATTTTAAAAAATTAAAAAGGGGGTAAGAAGTTACGCCCACTTATATCACCATATGTTATACTACATTTAGTTTTGTTAACTTTAAATTTTTTACCTTAAAGAATAATGCTTTTTTTTCCTGCTGCCCCAAAGCATTTTTGCCCTAAAGAAGTCACAACCTAAAGTAAATGCTAAATAAAAAAGAGCCTGATGTTCTGTTAACATCAAGGCGAGGTTTTGTTTATGTCTTTACAGAAAAATAAACAGTCTCAGATGGCTCCTAACCTGAAGCATCCAGCTAGGACATCTAGAGACCACTGGACAAATGAAACATCTGAACACAGATGACAAATCCATCAAAAGGAGACGCCCCAAGAGAAAGTGAACTGATGACTTGGGAAACATCAAAAATCTAACTCATCACTGAGACTCTGGAGAAACAAAGATACCATATGACTGACCCAAAAAAATTAATCCGTCATTTACTGACTAGACTGCAAGTTAAATCTCAGCTTGCCAACACAGCATCCAAACGCTTGTTGTCAGGGGGATGAAAGGCACTTCTGTGACAGGAGATAGTATGGTAATGTTTTTTGTCATGCTAAGGATGGCTCTAATCCTATAGGACCAATTGTCTGGATAAAAGATGGTATAAAAATATTGAATCACATGAATGGGGAACATGTTACACCCATTTTACTCAGTAAATCCTGCAACCCATCAATAGAAGGAGGAGAGCTCTCCCTGGAAATTGTGATGATTTTTTTTTTTTTTTTTGGTTTTTCGAGACAGGGTTTCTCTGTGTAGCTTTGCGCCTTTCCTGGAGCTCACTTGGTAGCCCAAGCTGGCCTCGAACTCACAGAGATCCGCCTGCCTCTGCCTCCCAAGTGCTGGGATTAAAGGCGTGCGCCACCACCGCCTGGCGATTCTTTACATCTATTAGATCTTGTAATGGTTTCAGCCGATTCAGCTCTTTATTGCCTGTTCTAAGATTAGTTTCTGGAACACAAAGAAAAGTATCTAAAATGGCCTGTATGGTTAGTAAAACTACTCATATTACAGCAAAAATATTAGCAGAAGTCAGCCAAGAGATGGGTGAACTGAGGACTACAGTTTTACAAAATGGAGCTACTATGGACTATTTGTTGTTGAAGCATAACCTTGATTGTCAACAATTCCCTGGCGTGTGCTGCCTTAATGTGTCAAATCCTTTTCACACTACTGATAATCAAATTAACGATTTGTACAAGGCGACAGATAAATCTCTCAAGCGACCTTTGAATGGCCCTTATGACAAAGATCATTTTCCCTTTTCTTTGGTCCTCTGTTAGCTGTTTTTATAACTCTCTTATGTTTGCCTATATTAATTAGACTAGCCATAGAGGCAATGCATTCAACCATAGCCTTTATTATGGCCGCTACTTTTTCTTTAAAAATTTAGAAATGGGGAGATGTAGAGAGCAAAAAGCCTTGTGTACACAGGTGAGCACTGGAGAAGCCAGGAAAGTTAAACACACAGCTACCTCTTCAAAGGTATGAGGTGTGTAGCTGCTCTTCCTGGAACTCTAGGAAATGATGTTGTTGTACAGCCTGGTGATCCTTTGCTGTCTGAGGAGACAGGCTCTGCTTATCTCCCAGAGTTTATGTTTTCACAATCCAAGACCTTCTTCCCTAAATTGTGAGCATTGTTTTTAGACCATAAAATCCACCCTGTGAGTGATATCACTAGTGCTTTACTAGTGCCTAAGTGACTTCCATGTTATCTTAGGGCCAAGCCAATCCTGACACCCACAGGCATTACAATTATCTCAATCCAGCTCCCTGGACCCTAAATCTTGGGCTCTGTCTCTGAGTCAACAGTACCTATTCTTGTGAAAGAAGCCAGATGTACTTTGTAAAGAATCTTAGTGTAAACACCTAAAATTGTTGTGCATTCGGGACTGAGTTAATTGTTGTCTAAATACTTTTTTCAAAAGTTGTGCTGTGCTTAAATATGACTAAAGCAAAATGATCTGGACCAGATTCTAGAAGTCCTGGTCCAGCACTGGTGACAATAAAATCCGACTAAGTCAAGTTCCATTCTTGTCTCTTTGTAGATGGTTTTTTTCCCTGCCTGCTGTAAAGCCGGCAGGAGAATCACCACATTTCACTATTAATTTGGCTCCTTTAATTGGATTGAGGATGGATGGCTGAACCCGGCTGGCTGGGGTATCACTCCCTGAGTCTACATTAAGTTCCACTAGAGGAAGATGTCTATCCCCACATGGTACTATACTCACACTCACGAGGGCAAACATATCCACATGCTTTGCAATGGAAATTCACCCCTGCTTTTTAAACTGAAATCTAAAAAAGAAAAAGAAAAAAACACTGCCTATCAGCTAGGCCTTTTCTTCTTTCTGAAACTGCTTGAATCACTCACCTGCCCAGACATTCACAAGAGCACCAGACTGTTCAATGAAATGAATTCAAACTCCTTCCGTGAATAAACGAACAAGCACTTACAAAGAAGTGATTATTGAAAGGTTGGTGAAGGGTGAGTGAAAAAAGAAATGAAAAGGAGAGGAAAGGCCATGACCGCTCCTAGGTGAGGTGGAGGAGAAAGTTCATCATAGATGTGTGGGAGAGCATGGTCAGGGGCAGGGACATCTGGGAGAGTCCGGAGTGGACACAACCAGACTGAGTTGGGCCATGGGAGGAGAGTGGGGAGAGGAAGGAAGGCAGGAGAGAGGAGAACCAGGTGCGGCAGCCAGGAGGCTCAAAGAGTAGATGAAGGGACCAGGTAACCAAAATGGTTGGATTACACAGGGAAGAGCAGCGCTTGGGCTGGAGAATTTAGGGTAGGGGGTGGGGTGTGCCAGC
>CABHPH010001134.1:0-33935 GCA_902168325.1 Peromyscus nudipes | reverse complement strand
ACCCCACCCCACCCCCACACCCACACCCACACCCACACCCACCCCGCTTAAGCTGGATCTTTTGAGGTGGAAAGATCCACCTTTAATCTGGGCCACACCTACTAGCAGCCTATAGAAAGGACATGGGAGAAGGACTTGCTCTCTTTACCTGTTTGCTCTCACTCTCATAGCAAGTCCATCTCTTCACTGCATTAGAGCCGATTTCTTCAGGATTCTGGAGTAAACTGAAGACCAGCTGAGGCATCCAGCCTCGTGGACTGATTCTTGGCCTTTCTGTTGGTAGACAGCTATTGTTGGATTAGCTGAACCACAGCCTGTAAGCCATTCTAATAATCCCCTTTAGATGGATAGATAGATAGATATAAATGATAGATAGATAGATAGATTGATTGATAGATAGATAGATAGATGATAGATATAAATGATAGATAATAGATAGATATAGATAGATAGATAGATAGATAGATAGATAGATAGATAGATAGATAGATAGATAGATAGATTCATTCTATCAGTTCTGTTCTCTAGAGCAGCAATTCTCAACCTGTGGATTGCAACCCCTTTTGCAAACCTCTATCTCCAAAAATATTTACATTATGATTCAAAACAGTAGCAAAATAAAGTTATGAAGTAACAACAAAAGTAATTTTATGGTTGGGGCCACCACAACTTGAGGAACTGTACTAAAGGGTCCCAGCGTTAGGAAGGTTGGGAATCACTACTCCAGACAATCCTGACTAATATATCTCCATGCCTAGTTTTGTTTTTTTTTAAACTGAGCCATGGTCATCATCTGCATATTCACCATTATCATCACCACCACCTTCACCTGCCATCCTTCATGTCATTGTTACCATCACCACTAGCTCCAAAACCGTCATTATACCTTCAACATATTCACCATAATCATCTCCATCACTACCACCCCCAGAACACCACACCTATTACCACCATTACAAGCACCACCATCACCGCCAACATTACCTCCACACCCTCTACTCCCATAGTCATCACTAATGCCCCCACCTTGATTCTTACCCGCAGCCCTCCTAATCAACCTCGGTACCATCAGAGTCAACCCCTCCATCACCCTTGGAATGCTTATTTCATGTTCCTATTTCCAACACACTGAATACTGTCTCCTGGAGAGAGGAGCCAGGTTCACAAGGCTCAGGAAATAAATAAAACTTACAGGACACAGGAAGTTCCTGAATCCTACAGGATTCACAAGACCCTCACCCCAAAGTTATGTAAAATAGCAATTGCTGGAGAAGAGACTCTTTTACCTGCTGAGCTGTGCAGAGAGCTCCAGGGATGTAGCCTCTGAGCCTTTGCCCATGGTAGCCTAGGGTCAGCCTTTCAGCCATGCAGATGCTTTGAGTCACTCATGATCCTTCTAAATAACACCGGTAAACTTCCTGGTTCACTAAGCTGGACTTAGATGGAATTGTGTCTTTGATCTGTCATCACTGCCCTGTCTAGGATGAACAGACATTTGTTCCTGTCTCTCCAGGAAATCACCCACCATCTTCCCCATCACTTCCTCCAGCATCACCACCTCTGCCTCCATCCACCACAGTTACCTCCTCCACACCCAGCAGCACCTATGCAGTACCATACCTCATTCCAGCCGGTCACTGAGCTCCATCCCAATCTAGTCACTTCTTCTTACCAAGAAAAGAGAGCATTAGCTGTGTTTCACTCTGTCACGTCTGTCACAGCCAAATCTAAACATTAGCTCATGTCACATTTTCCCACCTAATCTTCACGTCAGTCAGAGCGTTTGGCTAATGAAATCTTACAACCAAGTTGTCGTTTCTCGGTGACATGTCGCCGTGGTGCCAGTTCCTTGGGACCCTTTTCAGAAACATCACCTCCAATCCCAGCAGTGGGTCTTTTCATTTTTTTTAACTATGAGGACTGTTTAAATCCTTTTGATTTTTTTCTTAAGCATGTAAAGTAATGGATCTTTAATATCTTCATACTTGTGAAGATTGGATCACCCTCCCACATCCTCCCTCCCTCCTCTTGCTGGTCCCCTTCTTTCGTGTAAAGATTTTTTTATTTCATGTGAGATATATTTTTTCACACACACTTTTAAAATCTAGGTCTTATATATGAAAACATGTGGTATGTCTTTCTTTTATCCCTCACATTATCCTCCCTTGTTCCCTCCCCCTCCTTTTAGGCACCTTCCTCGCCTGACAAGTCCCCTTTCTGCTCTCCTACTATATATACAAACGCACACACATGTATTTAAATCTAGACCCCACATGAGAGAAACCATGGCTTTGTCTTTCTGCATCTGGCTTCTTTCATGTAGCACAGCCTTTCCAGCTCCATTTGTTTTCCTGCGAATGGCATCAGTTCTGGGTGGGTAAATCTCCATGGTGTGTATATACATATATCACGTTTTCTTTATCCATTCACCTGCTGACAGGTACCTAGACTGGGTCCACACCTTAGTTATTGTGAATAGCCAAGCAAGAACTTGTCAGTAATTAGGAAAGTGTCCAGGTCTCCTTACAGTCTAACAGACATGGCCCTAAGAATGCAGACTAAGACACAAGGCCTCCCTCTTCTCTCTCCAACCTGGCTGTCCACTGTGACTCAGACCTAGGGACATGATGGCCTAAGATCCCCTTCCAAACAATAAGGTTTTTTTTGTTTGAGGGGGGTTGGTTTTTTGTTTGTTTGTTTGTTTTTGTTTTTCGAGACAGGGTTCTCTGTGTAACAATTCTGGCTGTTCAGGAACTGGCTTTGTAGACCAGGCTGGCCTCAAACTCACAGAAATCCACCTGCCTCTGCCTCCTGAGTGCTGGGATTAAAAGCATGCACCACCACAGCCTGGTTGCAATAAGATTTTTGTAGAAACCTAAGGCCAGGAATTGCTGCTCCCACTTCACAGGTAGGGAGACTGAGGCCCGGAAATAGAGTCCATCATGAGCACACATACTGCTGGTCATACAGAGCTGGGTCGGCATCTGGACCCTCTGTCCATTCCTAGGGCCCTCCCTGCTACCCCTCCTGGTTCTCAGTCCTTCCTGGCTGGCTGTCAGAGCAGGCAGCTGTGCCTAGTGATGAACAGGGTGTGCTTGGGGAGGGGGGCCAAGAATGGGGAGCAGGTGGGGAAGAAGCAGGTGCGGGATAATAGAGCCACCAGGGGAGACCCAGGGAGCAGGTGCTGCCCGTGGAGGGGGTGACGTTGTCATTGTATAGCCAGCTCTGGTGGGCTTAGGGCAGAAGGGGAATTCCTGGGAGCCCCTGGGCCACCCTGGCTTATGCTCAGAAGTCCTCAGGATGCCTGGGCTCAGGCACACAGCCAGGCCCCTCCCCTGGGTCCCAGCAACCCTACCAGGTTGTCATGACAACCAACACTTTCATCCCTGTCCCTTTGTCTGGTCATGGTTCAGCTTTTGTGAACAACCATAATTGGGAAGTGGGGGGAAGGGGACCAGCCTTAGCTGGGGTGGAGTTGTGAACCCCAGGCCATGCGGGACTGGAGGGTAGACTAAAGAAAATTAGAGATGTGAAAAGGCTAGGTCCTGCTGCCCAGTGGCCCCCTGGAGCCTCTTCTCAAGCTGCTTGGCCACATTCTCAGAGCTGGAGCTTCCGGCCTGGGAATGACCCAGGCCCAGGCTCTCCTGACCCACCTCCTCGGCCTCATTTTCCCATCTGTGAATGGAGCTGCGGGTCACCCCACTCCCCTGGTGCACTGTGAGGCAAATGAGCATGGGCCAAACAAGCGTTTTTAACTCCCTGTACAACTGGAGAAACTGAGGCACAGAGCAAAGCTGGGCCCTCATCCAAATCATACCCAGAGTGAACAAAAGACAAAGCCAGAATTCCTGGGAGCCCGGTCCTCAAGGGCTCCGCCTCCCAAACCGAGCCTGCAATACTGACAGTTGTTTCTCTCTGTCACTCCCAGAGAGAGGAAACAAGAACTTGATGGGTGTATGAAGAGGCCTATGGTGTTCTGCCTTGCATCATAACCCAGCCCCCATCAGTGTAGGAATAAACAGGGGAATGCAGTAAAGGTACACCCACCCACCATCTCTCGGCTGGGGTGGGAACAAGCAAGCCCTCCTCTGTCTTTCCCCTCATACCTTTCCCCTCTTCCACCGTCACCCCTGCACGATTCAGCAGCCCCTGAATGGCTGCAGTCTGCTCTAGGCCTTTGCCCTTGCATCTTCGTCCACCTCTGGCACTCTCCTTGGACAAGTAGCGGATCCTGAGTCACTAGCATAGGAAACAATGATCAGCACCATTGGAGCCCCTAAGAAGCCCCTTGTGATGGCCCTGGCTTGCTTTAGGGAAATCCTGAGCTGAAGCAGGAGGCAGGCCACAGTCCAGCAGATGAGGGCTCCTGGGATGGGAAGGGGCAACCGGGTAGCTACTGAAATGAGGCAGCAACACCCATTGTTCTTTCCTGGGCTGCATCTTCTGTGCTTAGGGGGGACCCAGGAGGTCCTGCAAGCCCTGTATCCTGGATTCACACCCCTCCGGTCTTGTAGGAGGAAGGACTCTGGGCACCCTGAACAATGATCTACCATCCTCCAAAGAACCCAGGCTCCCATTGAAGAATGTGGTCCTCAGAGCCAAGCACCCAGCATCTTCATCAGATCAGCTGTCCCTGCTTGCCAATGACCATATCAGAAGCAGGTCTATTGGAGAAGGAGGGGATGGGGTGGGTCATCGGACCCTCACCTGAGATTCCAGCTGCTCCTCTAAGCCATTTGTGTACAATTGTGCTCTAATTGCACATGCCTTCCAGTCTCAGGAGGGGCTAGTGTAGGTATGTAAACCAGGGAAGGTTAATTGAGAAAACTCCATCTATGCAGATGGGGGAAGCCGTCCATCCATACTGGGTGGATGACATCATCAGTGTGGTTGCTTTGGAGGTCACCCATATTCCTGTCAGTAACTCCTCAGAGATGCACTGTCAGGAAGCCTAACAAGCTCATTGTTTTGTGGAACCATACTTTGGTTTGTCACTGATACCTTACAAGGAGTGGGTAGACATCCATGTCTTCCCAGGCAAGAAATTCTCACAACAGCTCAGGAAGGGCCCATACCACCACAGATACCAGACATGCATGTCCCAGAGGTCCCTGCAGGCAGACACTTACATCAGGATGAGCCTGCCTGCACCACTCTCAGCTACCGCTGGGACCTCTGAGTGAGAGCCTGCTCCTGCTCCTGCTCCTGCTCCTGTACCTGGAGCGGATGCTGCACAGAGAATCTGGAAACCAGCAGAGTGGACCCTGTATCTCGTCATGGTTCTGATGTCCCAAGAATGTCACTTCCTCTTCCCACGAACCTCTTCCTCTTTGATTGGTTTGGTTTTTGTTTTAAAGACAGGCCAGCCTCAAACTCACTATGTAGCCCAGGCTGGCCTCCAGTTGGTGAGCTTCCTGGCCTTCATCTCTGAAGTGATGGAATTACAGGTGTGCACTACCACACCCTAACAAGAGATGACATTTTATTGACTACATGGGTCTGAGAGACAGCATTGGGTAAAATGCAATTCAGCTTTAGTGGAGGTGCCTGGGGTGGGGGTGGGACCCAAAGATTTTTCCTGCACTTTATTTTTTAAGATTCATTTTTCACTGATTAATTACTTGTGTGTCTGCGTGTGGGAGTATGTGCCCATGAGAGCAGGTGTCAAAGGAAGCTGGAAGATGACATCAGATCTCCTGCAGGGGGGTTACAGGCACTTGTGAGGCTCTGGGACCTCAACTCAGGTCCTCTGCAAGAACTCTTACCCACTGAACTACCTTTCCAGCCCTTTCCTGTACTCTTTAACACGACTGATCTTATGGTGACATTTTATGGCCTTTTTATAATGAATCCACTTTTGTTTCTGTGGGGCTAATGTAGTATTTTTGTTTGAGCAACATGCTGAATTTAAAAACATTTAAAGCCTTTTGAATTTTTATTTTTTTAACTTAATGAATTTAGACCAAGAAAACAGGAAAGGAAATAAAAGGTTCTTTAAAAATAAGCCACTCAGAGCTAGGGGGCTGGCTCAGTGGGTAGGAAGATTCAATCCTCAGCACCCACCTGGAAACTCACAACCATCCCTACTCTAGTCTCAAGGGACCTGCCTGCCCTCTCCTAGAGCACCAGACCCATGGGCAGTACACAGACGTATATGCAGGGAAACACCTGTACAGATAAAAATAATTCTTTATAAAAAAAATTAAGCTGCTTGGCCATTGAGATGACTCACGGGTAATAGTGCTGTGTGCCAAGCCTGACAACCTGAGCTCAATCTCCAGGGCCCACGTGGCAGAAGAGCAACCTACCTGCCTTGAATTGCCCTCTGCCCCTCACACAGTCACTGTAACATGAACCTGAGCACACACAAAAACAAAAAATGTGATACTTCTTTTTTTTTTTTTTTTACACTCAAGCTGCTACGTCAATTATTTCATCTGAAAAGTTTTGCTCAACAG
This sequence comes from Peromyscus nudipes, assembly GCA_902168325.1. Classification (NCBI taxonomy): domain Eukaryota; kingdom Metazoa; phylum Chordata; class Mammalia; order Rodentia; family Cricetidae; genus Peromyscus; species Peromyscus nudipes. The sequence continues at coordinate 27,477 of CABHPH010001134.1, read as the reverse complement.
CCTTCAACAGAGTGTGGATTCAACTGTCTTTTTATAAACTAGTCACAAAAGGTAAAGCTGTTCAATTGGTTTAAATGTCTTTTAGTCACAAATAAGTTAATTTAAATTTGCTAGTCAAATAAAGATGAAGGTGTCTTCAGGATTGTTAGTAGACACTTTTACCTGGATTTGTGTGTGTGTGTGTGTGTGTGTGTGTGTGTGTGTGTGTGTGTTTGCTTGTGCTGCGTGCATGTGTACATCTTTTCTCAATAGCTTCCCTACCTTTTTGGTTGCTGTTGTTGTTTTTTAAGACATGGTCTCTCACTGAACCTGGAGTTCGCCATTTTGGCTAGCTTGGCCAGCCAATGAGCCCTCAGGATCTGTCAGTCTGCTCCCACATCCCCCAGGGCTGGGGTTGTGGGTGCTGGGGATCTGAACTCGGGTCCTCACGATTGCACAGTAGATACTTCACACACTGAGCTGTCTTCCTGGCCAGTCTATTTTTAAACAGTCTCATGTATCTCATGCCAGCGTAGACTATCTTGAACTCCTGATCCTCCTGCCTCACCTCTCAGATGCTAGCATTACAGATATACGCCATCATGTCTGGCTTGCCCAGTCAAGGTTATATTATCTCTGATAGATGTTTAAGACCTAAGAACAGATGTGTAAATGAAAGTACAATGTGATGTTGTTGTGACTTTTCCTGGGAGACACGACACATACCTGTTTATTCACCCCAAACAGAGAGCCCATGACAGACCAAAGTATGGACACCACCAAAGTTCAACTTAGTGAACCAATGAGTTTTATGGGAGTTACTACAGGAGCAGAGATGATTCAAAGAGAGCATCACCAAAGCCCATCAGAAAGCTGGAAGTCTGGTGCACACTGCACAGCCTGCAGGCGGGTTGGAGAATATCCTTTCCAGGTGTCTTCATTGGTCTAAACCTCTTCTGGGCAGCTCATCTGGTCTCTGCTTCTTCCAGGCAGCCAAGCTTATCTCAGCGTCTTTGCAGCCTGACTCCTCCGAGAGTGGTTCTCAGCTGTCTTTTCTGTATATATATCATTGGGGAGGGAGGGGCCTACTGAGTCTGTTCAGTTTTAGGGACTTAATTTCTTTTTGAGTTATTTTCCATCTTAATGAGCTTCCCCACAGGAAAGAATGTTTCAGCCTGGGATATATGACAAGACCCTGTCTCAAATAAATAAATAAATACATAAATAAATCTGAGCATCTGGAGAGATGGCCCAGTGGTTAGAAGCACTTGCTGTTTTTGCACAGAACCTGGGTTCGATTTCCAGCATTCACTCAGTGATTCCAGTTCTGGAGACTGAACAGCCTCTTCTGGACTCTGCAGACAACAGGCACACGCGGGGTTTACACACGTCCAGGCACACACAGGCACACACAGGGTTTACACACGTCCAGGCACACACAGGCACACACAGGGTTTACACACATCCAGGCACACACAGGCACACACAGGGTTTATATACATCCAGACACACACAGGGTTTACATGCATCCACACGCACAGACACACACAGGCACACACAGGGTTTACATACATCCACACACACAGGCACACACAGGTTTATATACATCCAGGCAGGCAAAACACTCTTACACATTAAAAAAAAAAAGTAAATATTAAAAAAAAATTCAAGTTATTTCCAAGTAATTAGATAACTGCCAGATCAATTGTTAAATTAATTTCAAATACTCTTAGAAAAACAATATATATTTTGGTCTATTCATAAAAGTGTTATCATAAGCTGTTGGTATATGAAAAACCAATTTGCATGTGTGATTCTATATGCCCAGAATACAAAAAGAAATTAAGCTGTGTTTGAGGAGAAAATTAGAAGAAAAGCATGAATGTATTTACTGAAGAAAAAGTAATTTAATCTAAATTCAGATTTTATGTAAGTATTGTTACAAAGTGTAAATTTAAGGAAGGAAATAAGGCAGAAAGGAACTACCATAAGAAGGAGGGAGAGAAATGTGAAGGAAACCAGGAGGCTGCATCTTGTTAGGAGGAATTAAAAAGAGAAAAGGGTTAAAACAGTGGATTGGGTCTCAGACTCTTGCACCAGATGGGGACCCCAATTTGGTCAAGGGGGTATTTATGGATCAGGACATTCACAAGGGCTAAAGGGGGTTCCCAGGAGCTCCTTTGGACTCGAAGCACCCAATCTACATTTCCCCATTGGAGCCTCATAGGTGCTCACAGTCGGAATATGCTGATTGAGTTTGAATTTCAGTCAAGACAGGTGCCACCTGTGAACAGACTCCAGTCAGCAGTATCTCTGAAGAAAAGCAGAACAATTGATTCTGCAGCCACTGGAATGTCAGCTGACCTGACGAAACTATTCCAAACTATACTCTCCTAGGCCAAGATCTAATCTACAAACTTAACTCACAAGTAATTTTTACACCAGGGTAACTAGATATGAGTTCCTCCAGGAATGGAACGAGGCAGCTCGATCAATGAGCCTTCGCTGCGCAAGCATGAAGACCTGTGTTCGATCCCCAGAGCCCACATAAAACAGCAAGCATGGTGACATGAGCTTGTAATCTCAGCTCTGGGGAACCAGAGACAGGCAGATCCACGAGGCTTGCAGCCTAACTGGTGAACTCCGGACCAATAAGAGACCGTGTCTCAAAGGAGATGGGTGGCATTCCAGAGTACAACACACAGCTTCTTGGAAAACTGTCCCTCAGTTTACAGACAGGCTCTGTGCTACTCAGCTTTCCATTGCCGTGACGAACACCCAAGAGAAATGCCATGAAGAGAAGATTCATCTTGGCTCAGGTTTCAGAGACTCAGCCTCGCAAGGGGCCTAGAGGTGTAAGATAGGCATTCAGAAGGCTCGGGCAGGAGGATCGAAAGTTCAAGGCTACACAGTGAGACCCTAACTGGAAAGAGAAAAGAAAATACAACAAAGAGCTCATCAGGGTCTTATTAAAAGGGATGATTCCCAGAGAAGTTTGTCTAACTCAGTCCAGAGTGAAATAAAGACTTTGTTCATTTGGTGACCCCAGTTCCCTGAAAAGACAGAAAAGATGAATCAGGCTTTCAATAAAACAAACAAAGGGGCCTGGAGAAACGGCTCAGGAGTTAAAACAGCTTGCTGCTCCTGCGGAGGACCTGGGTTCGGTTTCCAGCACCCACATGTAGCTCACAACTGTCTCTAACTCTAGTTCTGTGGGATCTGGCACTCTCTTCCGGGCTCAGCAGACACCAGGCACACACATGGTGCAGAGGCACACACCTGTAGACAAAACACGGATACACGTAAGATAAAAATCAATAAATCTTTTAAAAAAAAAACTTTAGCATGAGCCTCATGCCCTGCTACACCTTAGAGAGGCTCCCCAGGCCCATCTGCAGTGTGCTCCTTATCTCCTCACTTTGAATACTTTTTAAAAATCATGTTAAATATATCCAGAGCTAAAGACAAATAATAAATAGCATGCCGCAGCTTGCTTCTTCTGGATCCAGACTTCCATCAGGCAAACCCCTGCACCTTTCTCCACCGTGGACCAAGGGCTGCTCAAGCCCTGGAGAGAAACAAAAATCTGACCACCGGAGAGGTGAGTTGATCCTCAAGATTCCGGTTTCTTAAAAACAATGGGTAACTTCACCCTCATAAAAGTGTGTTTTTTATTTGCTTTATGTGGTCATTCTGCTGCACAGAAAGATGATGTGACCCCTATTCAAGTTCCTCCGGGTCAGGTTGTCCACTCCATTTTTACCTGGCAAGGTCCCCCCATTCAGCAAGAAGTATCCACTTTCAAGGTATCAACCCAAATCCTACAGTGGAGGAACAGACATCTGATGGTGAGAAACTGAAGCCAAGCCCTGAGACCAGATCACCTGCCAGCTTCCCACTCAGCCTCACCTGACCCTGGTCTTGCTCAATCATCAGGCCGTGTGTGTGTTTTCTTTTATCACCATAGAATCTGGTGACCAGAGAGGGCCTCAGGGAAGCCACCCCCTCGAGCCTGTGCACATGGCCAAGGTAATCAGTGACAGGAATAGTCCAAAGAAATAATATGATCTTTGTTCTTGAGATCTGCAGGCCTGAGAAACAGCTTGTGACTTGGCGATTGGGATCAGATGTGTGCCTTTTGACCACAAATCTACACTCGAGAGAAGGCACCATCAAGCATGTCATAAAACAGTTTCCTCCAGGCTAAAACCTTCCTTTAAGAAGGGAAACTCCTTAAAATGCAAGATGTGCTAAAGGGAAGTGAAACATTCCATCCTTCGAGGAAGCTCCTTAACAACTCAAAAGCTTCAGGAAGTCCCTGAAACTGACCAGATGCACTAGGACTCTCCCTTCCAAGCTTGTAGAAGTGGTAAGGAATGCTGAGAGACCGTCTCAGACCAACCAGCTGCCTAGAGGAAGGAAATCAGCCAGGTTGCCTGGAAGAAGCAGACTAACTAAGCTGCCTAAGGGTCTCCAAACCACACAGCTGCTTGGAAAAGGCTCTGACCACCTCAGCTGCCTGACACAATTTCCAGCCTCTTGAGCTACCAGAAAACTGTGCCCTGAGCTCCAGTTCCCAGCTCTCTTTAGCCAGGATACACACTGGGGTGGGCTTTGGTGATGTGGCTGTTCTTGAGTCATTTCTGCTTCTGTATGTGGTCCTTAATAAACTCATTGATTCACCACCGCGGACTTCAGTGGTTTCCCTTTGGTTTGTCATCAGTTTCCGATCTGGGATGAACAGATGTTTGCTCACATCTCAGCAGGAGTAACTTCACACAACAACCCATCTCCTGTATTAATATAAACCACTCCTAAATGGCCTTCCACAGCAGATGGACTTTGGACAGCAGTCCCCCATCTTCTCAATTACTAGGTGATTTTTGTTCATTTGTTTCATTTCATTTGGTTTGTTCAGACAAGGTCTCACGTAGCCCAGGCTAGCCTCAAACTGGCTATGTAGCAAAGAACGCTCAATGCTCCTGCTGGGCTTACAGGCATATACCCAGTTTGGTTAGGCAAGTGGTAGTGGTCGGGGTTGCTTTGAGACAATGCCTAACCATATAGCCCTGGCAGGTCTGGACCTCATTCTGGCAGGCTGGCTTCCAACTCAAATATATGTGCTGTCTCTGACTCCCAGTTGCTGGCACTAGAGGTGGGCACCACCACACCCAGTCCCAGTTTCTTTCTAGATGCTTTTTTAAAAAGATTTATTTTTATTTTATGTGGGGGGTATTTAGCTTACGTGTACGCCTGTGCACCATGTTCGGGAAGTACCCACAGAAGAGAAGACTTATCCTCTGGAACTGGAGTTATAAACAGTTGTGAGCCACCATGTGGGTGCTGGGAATGAAACCTTAGTCCTCTGGAAGAGCAGTCAGTGCTCTTAACTGCTGAGCCATCTCTCCAGCCTCCCTCTCTAGTATGTTTTTAAATAAAGTCATCTTCCTTGTCTCTTGACTTTATCGGACTATTGTGGAGCAGGTAGCTGGTCTTGGTAATAGACCAAGTAATGGAGTCTACGATTCTACAGTCTGTCCTGCTCTACTCAGCCCTCAGAGGGGCTGAGGAGGCAGCACCTCCCAGACAGGAGCTGAAAACGCTAAGGGGCAGGACACCCTGCCCAGAACTATCCCCTCCCTCTGCTCCACCTCCAGAAGCGGCTTCGCTTCCCAAGTCGTATCTGTCTTCCTTTTTGTTTTTGTTGTTTGATTTTTAAATAGAGTCTTACTATGTAGCCCAGGCTCACATCAAACTGGCAATCCCCCTGCCTCTACTTCTGAATATTAGCAGGAAAGGAAGCCTGAGTTTCCCTTGGGACTACTCCTCACTGTGGTCGTGATCTTGACTAACACTGTGGAATTTCAGAGCATGTCATTAAGTGAGCCTTATTAAAAAGAAAAGACAGATCTAAGAAGATGTCTTTATTTATTTTATTATATTATTTGAGGGCATGTATTCCACAAAGGACAAATATGTCTCTTCTCCCGCCTTTACATGGGTTCCCAGGATTGAACTCAGGTCATCCGGCTCGCATCTTCGGACACCACACACTCCTACTCACAGAGCATTCTCACCTTGAAGCCCCCCTTTAAGCGAGTTAATAGCTGTATATTTTATTTTTGTGACTTTTGAAGCTACGTTGCTCAAAGGATGTGATTTCTAATCAGATTCAAAGATTACGCAAAGTTTCAAAATTAAATTAAACGTGAGCTGGTTTAACTTATTTCTCTTAAAGGGTGTCTTGTAAATGAAAGCTGTTTTCTGAGGTTCATTGTTCTGGTTTATGGATGAGCGGGGAGTGGTGAAAATCAGAGGTCACAGGGTTGAAAACGTGCTAGGGCCTCAACCATGGCTAATTAGCTCCTTCAGCAAGTTTGAAATCTCTGTCACAGAAAGGGAGTGTTGTCTCTATGGCTGTCTTCAAGGCAGCTTTAACAATCGTGTCAAAATCCTTCAGTAAGGCTGGAGATGTAGCTCTGGAACAGCGCTAACCTAGCCCATGTAACACCTTGGGTTCGATCCACACACCACAAAAGCAACTTAAAAAAAAAAAAAAAAACCCTGAGAAAACCAGACTCCTGGGGATAAGGGTCTCCTTTCTTTTTCCGGTATTTTGAGACAGGTCTCACTATATAGCTCAAGGTGGGTGTAGCTCAGTCTGGCCTCAAACTTTGCATCCTCCTGCCCTGGCCTCCCAAGCACTAGGATTTACACTACATCCAGCTCCAAGATTTTGTTTTGTTTCCAGACTGGGGTTCATGTAGCCCAAGCTGACCTCAAACTCAATATGCAGTGGGAGATGGCCTTGAACTCCTCATCCTCTTGCCTCTACCGCTTTGGGCACGCTCCTCACACACTCTCTCTGCCACTGAGCTACATCCCTAGCCATCCATGTGTCCTTCCTGTGAGTGCACACTCCTACATGTGTGTGTCCAGGTGCGTGTGGAGGCCAGAGGGGAACCCCAATTGTCATACCTCAGGTGCGGTCCTCCTTGGGTTTGTTGGTGGGGGGTTGTTGTTTGGTTGGTCGTTTTGGTTTTGAGCCAGGGTCTCTCGCTGGTCTGGAGACTCACTGGTCACTAAATAGACTAGGCTGGCTTGTCAGTGACTCCCTGGGATCTGCCTGTCTGCTTCCCCACTAAGATTATAAGCGCATTCCACCACGCTGGCATTTTTATATGGGTTCTGGGAGTCAAACCCAGGTCCTCATTCTTACATGGCAAGCACTTTACCAACCGAACCATCTCCCCAGTTCCTGTATGTCTTTCCTAATGGTAAATTTCAAGAGCTGTGTGACAGAGCACAGGTAGGAACGAAAGCCTGTGGAATTCTGCTTCCCGGATCCTTGGCCTCCCACCCCACAGTCCTGTTAGGGATGTCTCAGAGCCTGATTCCGTTCCTAAGACTCCTTCTGAGGATGTGGCAGCCTCCTCCATCCCACTCCTTACACAACCCATGGTCAGCTGAATGGACAAATTATGCCGACCAAGACTGGGAGGTCGTCCCACCCAGCTGTCCTCAAGGAAGTGCATCTGACAGCCACGGGGGAAAACTGGTTCAGGGAGCGGTCTGGAGCAAGTGACAGAAGGGGCCGGTAGGTAGAGCGCCTCTGCAAAGGCTCCGGATTTGTATGGCCCCCAAGCCACATCTCTAAGATTATACCTGCAAAAGAGACAAAAGCGGGAGAGTCAAGCCACATAGAGGAGAGTGACGGAGTTTGAAGCTAGAGTCTCATTCACCCCTTCTGGGTCACACTTTCCATTGGCGAAAAGCCACTTTATAGACCTTCCTGATGTCCACAATGATAAGAGATAAGACAGATAAGAAAATGCAGTGCTAGTCCGAAAGACCAGCAAGCCCGCCGCCACCACCCCTCACCCAGCAGAGTGGGCGAGTGTGAGTGAGGGGCTCCAGGGGGCCAGTCCAACCTCCAGCCACTCTCTCTGTGGGTGGTCTCCAGCCTACTGGAACTGCCTCTTCCCAGCCCTCCCAGCTCAGGGCCAGGCTCCTGAGCACCCTGGCAGCCTTCCAGGCCTCCGAGGAATCCACCGCCTCTGCCACAGCAGCAGCATCACCACCATCGCCGCGGCTTGGAAAACGCAATTACAGCAAACAACAGCAGCCTGCCTCACTTGAGCCGCGCCAGCCACACCTGGAACTAATTAGCTTAATTAGGTCTTAATGAGCTACACTGGTCGGAAGGCCTATTTTTACTTAATTATCCACTAATGTGCTTGGCATGAAGGAGTGTGGACCTGGGGAATGGTTTGGTGGAAGCAGCGGCTGCCACCTCCCCTCCCTACAGAAGGGACACCCAGGAGGAATGTCTGTCTGCCAGGAGTGAGCCCTAAGGACTTGAGATCCCAGGAGTGGAGGCAAAGCAGGACACACACACACACACACACACACACACACACACACACACACACACACCCCATGCTGTCTTCCTGGCTACCCTGCCTGAGGAGGGACCCAAGTCACACTGGACCCAGCTGATGGTGTGGCAGGCAGGACTTTTGTGTTCCAAAGTGTGTCAAAAGAGGACAAAAAGACTCAGTAATTCCTCTGTCTCCTGCGATGGGGAGGAACCGAGAGGTGAGGGGCTTGCTGGGGACACCCAGCTAACTGGTGGGGATGCAGGTGAGTGACCTTTGAGTGGGCATTTTAGGAACAATGGGTAGCCAGGCCTAGAGGTGCAATCCCAGCTATTTAGGAGTCTGAAGCAGGAGGATCACAAGCTCAGGGCCTGCCTTGGTAATTTATTGAGACTGCATCTCAAAATAACAATTGTAAAGAGGACGGGGATGCAGCTCAGCGACAGAGCATTTGCCTGGCATGTATGGGACCTTGGGTTCAACCCCCAGTGCAGGAGTGGTGCTTGGTGGGATCTAGTGATACCTGCACATACATGTGCACACACACACACACACACACACACACACACACACACAAAATAAATCCTTAAGATTTGTTTTTGTTATTTTTAAGTGTATGTGTGTGTGTATGTGTGTGTGTAGATATAAGCACATAAGTGCAGGTTCCCAGGGAAGCCAGAGAAGTTGGATCCCTGGTGTGGAAGTTACAGATGATCCAGCCACCTGGTGTAGTGGCGGGGGGTTGAACTCCAGTCCTCTGGAACAGCGGTATGTGCTCTTAACAGCTGAGCCATCTCCTCAATTCCCAATAAATCTTTATTTACTTAATGTGTGTGTGTGCGCGCCTGCATATATGTTTGTGTACCACATGTCTACAGTGCCCATGGGGGCCAGAAGATGACATCGGATCACCTGAAACTAAATTGTGAGATGCCATGTGGCTGCTAGGAATTGAATCTCTGGCCTCTGCATGCCCCAGCATAGGTAAGCACCCCACCTCTACACAAATATACACAGATACATACATACACACAAAACAGCAGGGCCAGGAGGTGGTAGCACACACCTTTAATCTCAGCACTCGGGAGGCAGAGGAGGCAGAGGCAGGCAGATCTCTGTGAGTTCAAGGCCAGCCTGGTCTACAGATCGAGTTCCAGGACAGCTAAGGCTACACAGAGAAGCCCTGTCTTGGGGGGAAAAAAAAAAGAGCACTACCTACTGGCACCCCTCTTTCTCCTAGTCTTGGTCCTGCTGGAGGCCTCCAGATCACTAGCTTACTTGAATCTCTGGATTCTTGGGCTAGATGGAGACCACAGTCCTACTATAGAGCAACATGTCTCTAGCTAACAATGAACTAAAGCCCTCACTTCATGGCATTCCACTCTCTGGAACTCCAGACTTAAATCTGACTAGGGATTTCTCGGTACCTCAAGCCCCAGCCACCCCCAGGCATCCCAAACTTAACACGAACAGGTCAGAAACTACAATTTCTCAGGCACCAGCATGCTCTTCCCAGAATCCTCTTCTTCTGAAAATGGCCACACCATTTCCTTGCTTGCTCAAGCCAGGAACTGAGGCACTGCCCTTGATTAGCCTCTGGCACACACCACAGCCAGCCCACCAGAAGTATCTTTGGTCCTGCCTCTAAATAATAGGCCCAAATGTCAGGTTCCTACCACTTCCCCGTATGTACTCAATCCTCAAAATCCTCTGGCAGCTCCATCACATGCAGAATAAAGCCCAAAGCCCTTCTCCCATGATGCTAAGTCCTAGCCTACCTCTTTCACCCAGTCCCCTACTTTCCATTCTCCTTGCCAAAGTCATGTGAGTGGTCTTTGGTACCTCAAAAGCCTTGGGGCCTTTGCACTGACTGCTCATTCTCCTAACTGGCAAAGCAGGACCTCTCAGCTGCCGACATCCCTGCCTCCATGCCATCTGTTCCTCATCCTCCGCATCCCTTCCAAGCTGGTCCTCACTTCCTTGGCAGGAAAGCCCATGGGAGCCATGGCAGACTGAGCTGGATGGTCAGGACCTTCCGGGGCTCTGGCCATACGTAGGCATGGGCTCTGTAGCCTCCTGTTCTCGCAAAGTGAATTTTGTCATGTAATCTCACAGATGATGTCCTGGTCTTAATAGAAATCTGACCACATAATGGAGTTTTAATTTTGTTGACTATTGCCAGCAACCAGGATGGTCTGGTTACCCACCTGCCTGAGGGTCAGGGTCCCTGGGGAGACAGATCCAGGCAGCAATTCCCTCTGCCCTTTTGAACTGTAGGATCTCCATCTTCCTTCCATGTGGAGGCCATCTAAACCATACACACGCTTGGTGGGCATCTTTAGCAGCACCTCCAGTCTGTTAGACCTCGTTCTCACCTGAGCCTCTCTCCTGTGTATGGTCAGTGACCGGCACAGTTCGGTGTGGGAGACCCTGACCTGCAGGGACAAGGCATAGGCTTGGGACTTAGCACTGAGCTTCACTAGGACTTGCTGGCTGTCTCCCCACCTAAGAAATGAAGACATTGGTGCCGCTTAGCAGGAGAATCTAGGAGGCACAAGATAAGCCAGGCGGTACCCTATGAACCTTTGGTAACATCACTGAATTGCTGTTGAGGTAGAGGTAGGGAGCTGGAGGCTTTAACACCCCAACTAACCTCTGAGAAGATGGAGGGAGGCTGAGGGTGTCTGAAGCCTGAGAACAACCTTGTTCTCTCTCAAGGACAGGAGCCCTTGGGGCAGAAGACTTTCCAAGGCTGCGGGTGGCATGCTCTGTGCTGTAGAAGATGGTCTTCCAAGCACAGCCATCTTCATTAGGGCAGCTGTGACTACCTGCAAGGTAGTATGTAATTCTGCCAAGCTGTGCATGGTCTCAGTCTTGGGAGGTAAAATAATGGTTCTCAAGGGTTTTATATCAGATATCCTGCATATCAGATATTTACATTACAATTCATGACAGTAGCAAAATTACAGATATGAAGTAGCAACCAAGCAGTTTTATGGTTGGGGGTCCCCACAACATGAGGAACTGCATTAAAGGGTCGTAGTGTTAGGAAGGTTGAGAACCACTGGTGGAGAGTATGTGGGAAGTTAACTGATGAGGGTACCCTATATATGCAGTCTGGGGTAACACTTTTACATGGTACAGCTCTTTGGGGGCCACCCCCACTCTTCATCTTCAAAATAGGAACCCTCTAAAAAAAAAAAAAAAAAAGACAAGATGGGCCTGCTTGTGATAGCCTTTCAGGAAGAGACCTTGAAGTCAAAGGCCCAATCTCAGCCATACAAGGCAGGTCACAGCTGCCACTTTCCCTGGTATTCGGTTGGAGTAGTAGTACCCATAGTTGGTGCAAACAGGCTTTGTCAGGGGCTCCATTTGCCCTGGAAACTGTCTTTCTGCCCTGGTTTCTCTTCTGCCCCAGGCTATGAAGTCCTGGCAGTCTCTCTCTCTCTCTCTCTCTCTCTCTCACACACACACACACACACACACACACACACACACGCTGGGCACATGCACAGCAGCCCGCCACCACCCACCGTAGAGCAGAGGCAGCTGCTAGGCCTCCATGCTGGAACCAACAATTGAATGAGCATTTTCACAATGTCATCTCCCGCTGACAGCTCCTAATTGCATGTTGAAGCCATGTGATGGAGCCCAAGTTACACTAATTATGTCATTACCCTAATTAAGTAAATACTGTATGTGCTAATTGGCTGAAATCTCTTCAGGGGGATGGGCACTGGGAGAGGAGCCCTATGTCTCCTGGGCTTTGATGGGGGTGCTCTGGAAGTAAAAGACCTTCCCAGGGGTCACCTGGTGAAATTCAGAAAGGACCCTGGATGGTAGCTCTGGACAGTTGTGCCTGCACGGTCTCTGGAGGAAAGTACTGACTAAGTCACCAAAGGCCCAAGTCAAAGGCTTGCCCTGGCCCCAACAAGCTAGTAGTCATGAGCTAGCCTTTCCTTTCAATAGGGTCCCTTGTTGTCCCTCATCTCACCAGCCCAGGACCTTTGGACTTATGGATATTCTGGGCATAGGGGGCATCAAGAACCAAGTCAGAACCAAGCTAGCCATGAACTAGTGTCCATCTTTGAGACCCAGTTATATGTTAGCCTGGAAAGCAAGAATGAGTTAAACTGATGAGCAAGCCAAGACCCAGTTGCTAGAGATAAAAAGCAATGTGTGCTAGCAAAGAGAATGACTAGGGCCAACATTCCCAGGAAGACGTGTGAAGCAGGGTGTTCTGAAGAAGTCTAGAGGGTTTCTGGGAGGAAAGAGCCTTCATCTACAAGGCAGGGAGAAAATCAGAATACCCAAAGTCAGATCATCTTCAAGCTGAGATTTCTAAATATGAAACTCCTTTTATTATTGTTCTTGTTGTTGTTACATGCATACATTCCTACAAGGAGGTCAGAGGATGACCTGTGGAAGTCGGTTTCCTGATCACAGGTTGTCAAGCAAGGTGTAGATGCCTTTCCCAGTGAACCATTCCACAGACTCCAATACAAAACTTCTTTGGATAGAAGTTGGAAGCAGCCATCTGAAGTAAGGGGACCTTAGAGTTGTAACAAGAGTGTCACCCCTGAAGCTGAGTATGGTGGTACATGCCTCTAATCCCAGTACTCAGGAGACCTAGGCCAGTTTAGGCTACATAAGGAGACCCTGTCTCAAAAAAAACCAAAAACCAAGACATAAAAGCTGGGGCCTCCATCCAGCCGCTCAAAGTGAGCACGGGCCAAGTGGCCCTGTGCCTGCCCTGTCCTTCATGGGGTTGTGGAAAGGGGCCCAGAGTTAAGGGCTAGGGCAGACCTCCAGCAGCTTCCCTCCTACCTCAGGGCTAGACAGTATCTGCCTCTCAAGTGTGCCCAGGTGCTTTGGCATGGCCATTCACTCTCACAGCTCCACTCCGCCTGCCCGCCTGCCTGCTTGCCTGCCACCATCTCCAAAGACATATGCTACAGCTCCACACCCAGGAAATACCACATGCTCGCTTTCTGGTGGGCAAACCTCCTTCCCACTCAATCGCTTCCCTCCCAGGACTACAGCCCCAGCACAGCTAATCCTACCCGAGCCAGGTCTCAGGATCCCAGTAGGTGACATCCCTTCATTCATTCACTTCATTCATTCCACACAACAGGATCTGAGCTCCACCGGTTTGGCTCCAGCATAAAAGACAGAGTCATTGAGCCATCCTTTAAAAGTTGGCAACTTATTTACCCAACTGGAGTGGGGATGGGAGGATGTATGAATGCACAAATGGCAAACATAAAGAAAAAGAAAACGGAGAAGAATACTAACAGTTGAATAGTAAGAATAGTTGAGAAGTGCAGAGATGGCTCCATGGCTAAGAGCACTGGCTGCTCATGCAAAGGACTTGGGTTTGATTCCCAGGACCATGTGATGGCTCATGACCATCTGCAACTCCAGCTCTAGGGATCTGTTACCCTCTTCTGGCCTCCATGGACACCAGTCACACATGTGCTCCACAGACATCCATGCAGGAGCTGTCATTTAAAAAATCAAAATAGAGCCGGGTGTGGTGCTATGCACCTTTAATCCCAGCACTCAGGGGCTGGCAGATCCCTGTGAGTTCGAAGCCAGCCTGGTTCACAAAATGAATTCCAGGACAGCCAGGGCCATTACATTGGGCGGGGGGGAATCAAAATAATTTAACAAAAAAAAAAGGGTAGTTGAATAAGCTGACACAATGCCTTGTGTCTATAATGCCAACACTGGAGAAACTGAGGCAGAAGAATCACTGCAAGTTCAAGGCCAGCCTCAGCTACATAGCAAGAACCAGCAAAGCCTGGGCTACAGAGTGTGACTCTGTCTCAAAAAAAAAATAGTTAAATATATAAATATATACCCCCCAAGGACATATGGGTGTCATTCATACTATTCTTATTCTAGCAACTTTAAGTTCAAAACAATTCTTAAATAAAAAGTAGTTTAAAATACCAGGCATAATTGTGCATGCCTGTGGGCTGAGGCAGGAGGACTGCAATTCAGCCTGGACTGCATAGGGAGTCCCAGGCCAGCCTAGCTACTCAGTAAGTTCCTATCTCCAATAATAATAACGTGGTGATGATGGTGATAATAAGGACTGTGATGGTCAGGAGCTGGAGAAGGGTCTCAGTAGGTAAAGTGCTTACTGGGCAAGCATGAAGACTAGAATTCAGATCCCCAGGATCTGAGTGAATGCCAGGTGTGGCTGCGAGCCTAGCATCCCTGCAACTGGAGGGCAGAGACCGTGAATTCAGGGACTTGCTGGTCAGCCAGGCAAGCCAAAAAGGTGAGGTTCAATGAGACTCTGTCTCAAAAAAATAGGGGAAGCCGCTGAAGAAGACGTACCAGAGTAAACCCCTGACCATGTGCGTCCACATGGGTGGGAGCATCCCCACACACATGCACACATACATGCACCACACACAAGGACTGGGGATGTAGTTCAGTGGTAGCATGCTTATCTAGCATAAGCAAAGTCCTGGGTTCCAGCCCTAACATTAAAAATTGTTGTTGTTATTGTTGTTGTTATTGAAGTAATAAGAAAGGTAGAAAAGTCTTTTCCTTTCTAGGGGCTCCAGGTCCCTGGAGAAGACTTTTGTGAGAGCCCAGGGATGTGACCCTGCTGGGTGGAGCTTGAGGGCGAACTCTCTCCCCGCAACCTCCACCATAGCTTTACATGCTCCACCCCCTTGCTCCAGAAAATGACTATGAGGAATCTCAGGGTGGACAAGAGGAGAACTTTCTTCAGTGGACAGGTACAGAAGGAAAGGCAGCTGGAGCTCCTGCACTTCAGAGCCCTGCACTTCAGAGGAGACCTGATTGCTCCCCAGAGTCCCCCCTCCCTCCACCAGCACTAACACATGCTGAGCCCAGCCGGCCAAGACAACTTTCCCAGGCAGTGGCCTTGCGGGTCACATCCGTGTTGGGCAGCAAGAGGGTCACAGCGAAGACCATCAGTTCACCTTTCTGCGTTAGGCAGCCCAAGAAGCACATGGGATGGAGTGGGAGCTTCAGGTGGGTCTGTGAGGAAGCGCTCTGTGTCCACCCCTCACTGCCTCATCCCCCGCTTGGGTTCCCAACACTCCCGCTTCCTCCATACGCCCACCGTCCTCTGCTCCTCCCATAGGGCCCCTCGGAACCCCTCCGGATGAACTGTCTCCTCCCCCTCCCCATCAAAGGCAGTGACACCAGCATCCTGATGTGTGGTCAATCGTGGAGTGTGAGTTAGGGTGTTCAGAGCTCCCAAGGAAAGGGAGCCCTGCCTGTTTTCCCAGACCCTAGACCTCGAGGGGCCACTCCAGCCTGGGCAGCCGGAGTGAACCTGCCTACGGAGATCAGGACACTCCTGTGTGTGCTCGGGGCTGGGGCACCTGCGGTCAGCAGGGGTCCTACTCCTCTCAGACACCTTTGTTCTCAAGCCTTTGTGGCTAGCCCTGGCCTCCCAAGCCAGCCCACCAGCCCTTGTCCTTTGCCTGGCAGGTCTCTCTCCCAGCCATCCCCCCCCCCCTTTCTTGCATAGCTTTTTACCCATTCAAGTCTCAGATCAGAACCTGGCATGGGACGGGGTGGGACCCCTTCACTCACTGCAGCCCTTCCTCCCGCAATGCTCCCTCTTCTGCCCACATCCCCTTACTTGCCCCAATCCCCTCACCCTGCTCTTGCTCCCCGCCCCTCTCTCCTCTCGGCCTGGCCCCCTCCCCATTTCCTCTTCCCTCCTTTCTTGGCCCTCCAGTTCGGGGGAGTCGGGCTTTCTCTCGGCAGGGGCAGTGGCGGCTCGTTGTCCTCCCCTCTCTCCTCACCCTCTCCCTTCTCTCTTCCCCCTCCAGCCTCCACTCCTCACTCCTCGCCTGCTCACTCACCCTCTCCCTCTCCCGCTGCCCCCCCCTCTTTCTCCCCCACCTCTTTGTTTCAGCTGAGAACCGGCTCCTCGGGACAGTTCCCACACTGCAGTGCCTCTGGTGAGGAGACAGCGCCACTGAGGTAAGCTGGGGGTTCGGGGACACAGGCGCGGGGCAGCCGAAGCCCTGGGGGCAGGCAGGTGGGGACAGTGGGTAGCCCGGGCCACATCACTTCTCTGCCCAGGGCAACGGAAGCAGCAGAGTGCTAGCCGCAGGTGCCCTACCGGTCAGCAAGAGCAGGGTGGAGGGAGAGGGCTAGCAGGGAGCTGGCAAGCTGTCCTTGCCCTGGTACCCAGCTCCTGATGATGGCCCAAGACTGAGGGAGACCCTCCCGGGACCCGACAGAGTGAAGGGGGAGGCTGGGACACCCAGAACAGCGCACCCCTGAAGGTCTGAGTCTACGCCCAGTCCTCCCTGCCTCTAGCTGAGCTGAAGCTTGGAGATTGCCAGCGGGCATCAGCCGCACTGACCGCCTTGTGACCCTCACAAGTGCCTGTCCCGGGGTTGGTTGTGGGTCGGAATGTGCTGGGGCTGTTCCTACTGCCCAGGTAGAGGGGGCGGGGCAGAGCTCTCTCCCCTATCACCAGCTCCCAGGAATCCTCCAAGCTATTGACCCAGAGACTCACAAAGCCATAGGAAACCGGACATCTTTCCCTTCTCTGCCGGTCTTTAACCAGCTCCCGCCCAGACAGGGTGCCCAGGTCAGCATTCCCCAGAGTTGCAAAGAGCATCTGAAGCCAGGGAACAGATGTTCCTGCAATTGGCTCCCTGGGACTGGGAGAGACAGAAAGGTATCCGGCTCTGTGGGAGGGGCGGGGTGAAGAGGTGGGAAGCAGGTGGAGACAGAGCCCTGCCTCTTGAGGGAAGCTACAAGTGCACTTTCTGGGACAACCTGGAGCCACCGGAAGGAGCTAAGAGCCTAAAGCTGGGTGGGGAGTAGGAGTAGACAGAAGGGACAGGGGCTGAGCCGCCCCGGGCCCCTTCTCAGCTGGGGCTCCAGTCGGAGGCAGGGCTGGCTCTGACTGGGACCAAGTCTGAAAAGCTCATAGTCCCAAGTGCTCTTTCTGCTGGTTGTAGGAAAGCCAGAAAAGGATAGGAGAGCGGTGACCCACAGGGGACCTTCCCAATGGGGTGCATTCTGAGGGAAGGTCTCAGGCTGCCTGTTTGGGGTAGGACCAGATCCTACAGCTTTTGGGGTAGGACCAGATCCCACCCAGTACCAATAGTGGACCAGATCATGAAGGTGGAGATGATCCCATGAGTTCTAGTTACTAAGGGTGGTGCCTAAGGACTGAGCACCTAGGGCACACATTTACAGATGCTACCTCTCCCTCACCCTTGACCAGAATTGCACTTTAGTAGATAGAGCAGCAGCAGCTGCCACTGCTTGTACCACCACTACACCCCAGATGGAGCTGGTGTAGCTGCTATAGACCAAATAGCCACGTTCAGCCCACACCCTCCAGCCACCACAAGCCAGCCTGGGCCAAGGGGAGGAGGGTAAGCAAAGCCTCAGGACCAGCACGAGTGGTTTCCTAAGAGGCTTGACCCTTAGGGATCCCTGCCTCTTGGAGAAAACTACCCCTCCCAGGCTGGCACAGTTCACTACAGCTCTATCTTCTGTGGAAGTCTACCTAAGTCATTGGGGTCAGGGCTCACCCCTCCATCCACGTGCACAACCCCTCCCCTCCCCTAGCATACTCCAAATCTTCTGATCCAGCCTGGGGCCCGGCCAGCCGTCCCCTCCCTAATCTGGGCCTATGTTCCTCATACATGAACCAAACTCAGAGGGAGGCAGGCTTCCCTGCCTTTTTTTCTGAGACATAAGGGGACCATCGTCCTGCTAGACAGGCAGCTGACTCTAGCTCCAGCTAGCCCTCCTCAGTTCCTAGACCACCCATAACTCAAATACCATCCCTGAACTAGAGGGATAGCTCAGTGACAGGCACTCCCAAACACGCACACACTAAGGAGAAGGGACTGGAGATCTAACTCAGCTGGTAGAGTACTCAGCTAGCACTCAGGAGGCCTGTG
The DNA here is from genome assembly GCA_902168325.1 of Peromyscus nudipes. NCBI lineage: Eukaryota > Metazoa > Chordata > Mammalia > Rodentia > Cricetidae > Peromyscus > Peromyscus nudipes. Next base: position 9,185 of record CABHPH010001134.1, on the reverse strand, counting down.
TTGGATCCCCAACACCACATGAAACTGTGATGATGGCACACATTTGCAATCCCAGTACTCATGAGATGGAGAAAGGGAGATGGAGAAATTCAAAGTCATCCTTGGCTACATCTCAAGCTCAAGGCCAACCTGAGCTATATGAGACGCTGTCTTTAAAAAAAAAAAAAAAAAAGGCTGGCTAATGCCATTCTAATGTCAGAGGACATAGGTAGCAGGTGGCTTGCTTGGCTTCAGGCCATGAACACCAATGTCCTGCTGGTTCTAATCTTGGCCCCTTCTGGCAAGAAGGGGGCCTCTCTAAATTGAGATCTCTTTACAGGTATCTTTGGAAGATACTAATATCTAGAATTTTTTTACAGATTTTTAAAGACTTTTTTTTATTTTATGTGCATAAGTGGTTTACCTGCATGTATGTATGTATGTGCATCACATGTATGCCTGGTGCTTACAGAAACCAGAAGAGGGTGTTGGATCCCTGGAACTGTAGTTATAGACAGTTGGAACTGCTATGTGGCAGGGCAACTGGGCACTGATCTCAGGTCCTCTGGAAGAACAGCCATCTACAGCCCCTTCTATCTAGCCCTTTTTCCCCCTTCTCTCCCTGAGCTTCCTGTTTGCGTGGAGCTTTCCCATATAGATCCACCTGCTGCTGCTAACCCTGCCCCACCAGAGAAGAACAGGACACAAAGACTGTCTCCATCAGAAAAAGGAGGAAAGACAGGTTAACAGGCCAAGACAAGGGCCTGGGACCTGAATCCCCCTCTAATGTGCCTTCCAGGCCACTGTAGTGCCACTCCAGTGAGATTTTATAGGAACAGAGACTCTCCATACCCTCTAATGGACGCACTAACTGTCCAGTCTCTCCACCTCCTAAATCCTCACGGCACTGACGACATTCCCAGGAACAGAGGGGCTCATTTATTCCCAAGGATGTTTGAACCAAAGCTTTCATCTTGATTCCAAAGTGGGCATCTAAAGAGTTGCCAATGAACTGGGTGTGGTGGTACCTTTAATCCCAGCACTTGGGAGACAGAGGCAGATGGATCACTCTGAGTTGAAAGCCAGCCAGGGCTACATAGTGACCTGGTCTCAAAAAAATAAAAATAAAAACAGAACAGAGTTGCCAGGGCTAAATGAAGGCTACAGGACTGAGGCCATAAGGAACTTGCAAAGGTGAGGAAGGAAGAGAGGAAGTGCTGGAAGCCACATGATTTGTCTCTCCACCTGGAACCCTCCTGCCTCCTCACATACCTTCCTCCCCTGCCCTCTTCCATCAATCCTGCCACATCCTCTTGGTATCACTTCCTGCTAAAATCTCCATGAAACTTGCCTCTGTTCACTCCCCCAGTCAGGCCCACAAAGCTCTTTACCATCCCACCTCTGCCAAGCTTTCAGGTCTACCACGTTCTACAACATCCCCAACATTCTAACCACACCAAATGCCTGCACCTTGGAATGGAGCAGTGTGGAGGCCTGCTCAGTGGCTGGTCGGAGGTTGCATTGGACACACACTCCTACACATGCATACTCAGGTGTATGCACACCTTTATGTAGAAGCCCACCATTCACATGCATGGGATTTCCTACCAAATCCCTCGTCACGCTGCCCTTCCATCCACAAAGAGACCAAGAAATCTGCTTTACAGATCTCTGAAGAGGCTAAGTGTGGTCACATGACCATCCTCAAACCCCTGAGAGGCAACAAGGAAAGAAAAGGTACATCTCCTAACTCCGCGGAGCCTTGGGTTGGCCCCAGGGTATCTGAGCCCCAAAGGGCAGCAGAGAATGACTCAAGGGTCCAAACCAGGTTCTCAATCTGGATCTGTGACTAACTTCCTCTATCTCCCAGACAGACCACCTTCTCTAATTCTCCAGCTACAGGACAAATGGGTTTAGATAAGCTGACCCCAAAAGGCTCTCCAGACCCACAGCTCATGCCAACTGCAGACAATGAGGAGTTTTTAGTGTAAAGAAGAACTGGGCACCCTCATGGAAAAATCCTTTAGCCATGGAAAGTATCAGCACATGAAGATGAAATGGGAATTTGGGCAGCAAAAAACTGAGTCAGGAGAGCTGGCAGCCAAAAACCAAAGAAGGGGAGTGCCTTCACTAATCCATAATTGATAAGACTTGTGTGTATTTAGCCATTCACTCATTTATTTTACTTTTCAGTGCTGGGAACTGAACCAGGGCTTCACACATGTTAGAACAGCAAGTACCATTGACTATATTCCCAGACTTCTTTTCAAAGCTCTTTGAAATGGGAATCTCACTTAATTGCCTAGGCTGGCCTTGAATTCTCTCTGTAGCTCAGGCTAGCTAGCCATGAATTCTCAGTCCTCCTGCCTCTCAAGTACCCTGTGCCACCAGGCCCAGCTACATAATTGACATTTATGGAGGAAAAAAAAGTCCTATTGAGTACTAACTGTGAGGAATCTGCATATTTTTATCATCTAGACTGACCAAATATATAGGCAAGCAAGTACAATGAGTTAGGTCCACCAACTGTTTGCTCTAAGGGGTCCAATTCAGACCCTGGCCCCCAGACTCTGAAAACATAGGTACAGGGAAGGGACCAAGGTAGACAAGGGGAGCTCCGGCAAGACTCTGCCCATGCGTAAAGCCCTCGGCAGGCAATGGAGGCAGCCATACCCACAAGCAACCCCCCTCTGAAAAGCACCTGCGGGGGCACCACAGAGGCGTTCTGACACCAATGTCCCCGCTCACATGCTCACCACACAAAGACACTGAGGATGTGGCTGACAAGTTCTTGGTCCCCAATCCTCTTCTCTTGAAGCTCTTGCCTGCAACTTGGTGTCCAACAGGAATACATTCCCAAGGTCAAGGACACAGAGGCAGGACACCTCTAGTGGAGGCCAGAACACCAGTGTAGAGACAAAATCCCCTGAGACTTTGACCCTCTCCACCAGGAAAGAAAATGGTACACACCACTCCACTCTCCTAAACCTCTCTGGTCCTCAGAATCAGCTTGCCTTGTTTATCTCCCTCCTGGTCCCTGGAACATGCAGGATCTAGGTCTCCAGGTCATGGCGCAACTGCTAGCCAGACTGTCCAGAGCCCGTGGAGAAGGGCAGCTCTACCCAGGACACATCAGCTCTGACCTAGAGCCCCGCACACCCTCACAGTAGAAGAAGGGCCCATAGGAGCAGCCCCAGGCCTCACTGTTCTCTATGGCTTTTTATTCCTATGTGATTCTGTTGCTCACTCATATAGGGATTGGAGCCGTGGCGCACGGTGAGGATAGCCAACGGAGGGCTCTGATACTGAACAAGAAGGCTCAAGGGGAGCCAGGCCAGTGGCTGCAGGCCAATCCAAGGGACTCACCTCTGACAGCTGTAACAGGAGGGGGTGAGAGACGGCTGAACTCCTTCACTGCTCTGACCTACCATTCTAGTCCTGGAGACAGGTACTGAATGCTGGCACCAGGACCCCAACTGTGTACCCAGAACACATGGGACATGGCGTGTACACAGCATGGCATGTTTAGCCTGGAAAAGTGGGACTGGCAAGGGAGAACAAGCCTAGTGCCCTGCAGCCTGAAGAAACCCCTTGATAAAAAGAGGGTAAGATAAAGGAGGAAAGCTAAGAGTAGTCCAAATGCTGAAGGACTGTCCTTGGTGTCAAGTAGAAAATTTCCACCCAGCCAGGCTACTGCAGGAGAGGAGAAACCATGGCCAGGTTGCCACAGGGAGTCATGGCTGAATAGGTAATGATCCTTAAACCTGTCCTGCTCACCCACATTGAGGCTGCTAGGAGCCGTATTCAACCCTCCCAGATTCCCATCAACAGACCCTGAGTATGCCCAGCAGAGAAGGGGGTGAGAAACTCTGTGAGATGCCGGCAAAATTGTTAGGAGCACACACACCATGCTCCCCTCCCCAGCAGCTACCCGAAGCCCTGCACTAAAGAAATACTGAGGACAGTGAGCTGAGACCCCCACAACATCCTTCTTTTTATTTTCAGGCTCCCTAACTTCACTCCACGGAAGAACCAGGCTGAGAACTTGGGCAGATGGGCTCCTGGGGAGATGGGAACTGGCCGAGGAGCTTCCTGTGGGCCTCAGGGCTACCTGCTGACATGACAGGAAGTAGGGGTGGAAAGGAGCCCTCGTCTTCTAGTCTAGTTGGGGAATGGATATGGAGACTATCTGTGGGAGGCTCCCTGTGGAGCAACAGGGAGCCAGGCTAAGGGGACAGGGATCCTAAAGCACAGTGAGGCCCTGGCGACAAGCCTGTGACCTTCCCACGAGATCCTGCCCATAATTACCCATATACTCTCAAAATAGGAGCTAGGCCGTCACTGAGGATGAAAAATCAGGAGGTGGACATCCATGACATTGGTCCCTGTCAACCCTGTCTGCAGCAAGTGTGTTCCACCCTGGAAGCGGCAAAAGAAGGTGTACGAGTCATTGTGGGAAAGGAAGGTGGCTATGTCCAGGCCTTCAGCAGAAGCCTGGCTGACAAGATCAGACATGACCCAGGCCCCAGCCACCTTGGTAGGCCCATCCTGCCCATCAGTGCCTCCACTCAAAAAGAGCACATCAACGGGCCCCAGTGGCTGTCTTCCCAGCTCTGTTCCCACATGCAGGGCCAGTTCTTGGTTCCGGCCACCCTTGCCAGAGCCCTGCAGCTGCACCGTGGGCTCACCACCAGCCAGGAGGCAGACTGGGCCGTTAGCCTTTGCCACAGCTTCCAGAGCCTCCCCCAGCTGCAGGTCTGGGAGCTGGAGCTCAGCTGCCAGCTGATGGAGTTTTGCTTCCTCCTCCTCCTCCTCCAAGGAACGCCCAGCCGTGGATGGAGCGAGGCGGGCTGCAGCCACCCGGGCTAGCAGTCCGTAGAACCGGGCCACATTTTTTACATCGCCCTGAATGGCTGTGCTCAGCACCAGGGCATGGTAGCCCAGGGCCTCAGCCTGCCTCTGAGCCTCAGCCAGAGCCAGAGAATTCGAGCCGATGATCACATTGAGGACATGACCACAAGTGTGTGGCCCGCGGGGGTCAGAGTCAGCTCGAGAGAGCACAGTCTTCACGGAACGTGGCAGCGCGGCACGCAGGCCGTAGTGATTAAGAATATGCAGGCAATCTTGCACGCTGTGGGAACTGGCCACAGTAGGGCCACTGGCAATCACCTCCAAAGGGTCCCCAATCACATCCGACAAGATGAGGCTCACCACCTAGACAAAGGCCGTAAGATAAGGCTCAGTCTTGACTCCTCCGCACCCCAGGGCCCTTAAGGACAAACCGGTCCTGGGTGTACACCCCCTGGTGTGCTTCTTTGCCCACATCTACCTGCTTCTTGCCACTTTCAGGTGGGCTGGCAGAACACCGACCAGGGAACATCCCTCTTGCCCTCTTTGACCTCCTCCCAGGACTATCCCGACGAGGCCCCTGCCAACGTATATGTTGGCCTAAGCTTTCCTATCCCTGTCACATGTGGGGAACCCAGGGCTGGCTGAAGAAGTGATGAATGCACCTGAGCAGGATAGGCAGCCTGAGCCAGCCCTCCACCCTTCAGCTGGGACAGGGCCTTCCGGATGGTGTTCAGCTCCTGAATTGTGGCTCCACGGGCTGCCAGCAGCTTGGTGAGCGTCTGTTTCTCCTCCAGTGTGACAGGTGGGATGGGAGCAGGCAGCAGGGCTGAGCCCCCACCTGCAGAGTCAGTGAGGGTGTCAGGAAGAAGAGAAGGGAACCAGGTAGACCACAGGGGAAGGGGTCGTGGACTAAGACGGTGGAGTTAGAGTGCCCCCCTGTGGACATGGAGTGAAGTTGTCCCCTAGCTGGGGTACTCCAGACCCCAGAAGATGCTAGACAGGCTGGGGATGTAGCTCAGTAGTAGAGTGTTTGTCTAGTCCGTGTGAAGCCCTGAACTTGATCCTCAGCACCACAAAAATTATATTTTTTAAAAGCATGGACTAAGGAAGAGCAAGAAGAAAAGAGCAGACAACCAAAGAGAGTGCTGTGGGGGCTGGAGACCCAGCTGGTGGAGCCTGGGTGACACTGTTGCAGACAGAACCGTTTTCCAAAGGTTCTGACATGTGTTAGCGTGTTAGTGTGCCCTCACCATCACAGCTCAGGACAGATGACTACCCCTGACACCCCCGCAAGGTACCCTCTAGGCTCCTCACTGTCTGTCTTGGTCCCAACTTCACCCTGTGACCACGGTGGCTCAGATGAACGTCTCAAGGATCTGGTATTTGGAACATCCCCCCGTGAGCCGTTCTCAGCTGATCTGGAACCCACACCTGAGATTAGCACAAGCAGCAAGTCGTTGGCTGTGAGCCCCTCTGCCAGCTGCTGGATGGCCAGTGCAGCCCTCAGAGCATCACGATCCGGCAGGTTGTCCTCTGCACCCTCAAACACCTGGATGTGGCTGTGCAGCTTCAGCAGCATCTCTCTGAGGAGGGAGCAAACAGGGACGGGATGAGGGGGGCTCCTCTCCTCCCACCTGACTTCTCAGCTGTCCATCAGGGAGAGTGACTTGAGTGAGGATGTCCACCAAGCCAGATAGGGAGGCCTAGGAGGAAGAGAAGTTTTCCTCTAAAGGGCAGCGGAGAGCACCCCACCACCACCACCAATAGATTCTTACTGCTTTCCAGCATGCTCCATAGCAGCTCGGATCCCCTTGGGAACGCTGATCACACCCTGCACAAGATGCTGGCCCAGTAGCTCCTCAGCTGCAGCTGCCATGCCCAATACAGCCTTGCCGAAGCCCACTAGGTAGAGGTTTTCATGTAGCTGAAAGGTCCGATCCCGCACCTTCAGCTGTTTGCCACTAGGATCCAAGGACAGTGCCCTCTGCAGCATGGGGCCCGGCTGCACAGCGCCCACAGCACTCTCAAACAGCTGCCGTGCCTGTTCTGCCAAGGCCATACCACTGGTCATCCGGGCCACTGGGGGCCCCCAGAGGAATGGGCGTGATGGGGCTCGGAGGAGACAGGGCAAGATCTGTAGGGCTGCGGCCATGCCCACATCTCTCAGCAAAGCCTTGTATCCATAGCTGCCTAGAGAGAGAGAGAGGAGAATGAGTGAGACCACAGACAGAACCCTACCATCATGGGCACCCCTCTGAGAGCTCAGGGCTGGTGGACTCCATAGCCATTGTTGCAAGAACGAGCCACCTGAAATGAAAGCTGAAGAATTCATGAAGCCTGCAGCGAACCTGATCCTACTCCAGTCCTGCAAGCCCAGCCCTGAGGCCCAGCCACGTCCTCTTCTTCTGAAGGCCACACACCGGTCTTCTAGACACTCTGCCCCAAGTCCAAAGTTCCTAACAAGTGGACCCTCCTCCTGGGTCACCTCCTTTGGCTGGGAGTTAATCATTCACAAGGGAAGCCATTCCTCCCAGTGGTCTCCTGCACCACTCTTTTCCTTCACTGCCAAGCCCTCACACCACGGCAGGGCTCCTTTCTGCCTTATCTTCTTACCACTTCTACTGCCAAAAGAAAGAAACAGAAAGGCTGTCGGTTGTCTCACCAACTGACCCCAAGCCCACTGACCTCTAGCCTGATCTATTTCATTAGCTCCTCAGACTAGTCTGGGGATGCTGAGTCTATGTAGAAAGGCTACAGGCTTATCAGTGCACATAACCCAAGGAATCTCAGCACTTAGACCAGTTCAGCGAGAAATCCAGGCACAAATCAGGAGTAGCTACAAAACCTGACTCAAGGTGAGCCTTTTGACAAGTCCCCAGTTCATATGCAAGAGGACGTGCACTATGGGGCTCAATCTACAGCATAAGAAAAGATGCCCTTCTACCCACACAGCTGGGCAGGGTCAGCCTTGCCAGGAACACCCCTTTCTGGCTCCATGATAGCAAAACAAGCCCTGAGTTACACCACTCAGAGCAGAACACAGCCCAGTGCTGGAGCAGGCAAAGGCCAGGCTCCTAACTATGCCCAATCATTTTCCACACTGGGCAGAGTGAAAAACAGAAAGGTCTTGGGGTAAAGGTCAGGACGTTATACAGGGTAAATATGGGGACAACGAAGCCAAAGGACTCATCATAGCTTTTGGGTATCTAAATTTGGAGACAGAGGAGTACTAGAGACCAAACCCATGTTTTGCATGTGACAAGTTTTGCACTCTACCGCTGAGATACATTAAAGCCCTAAATAAGATACTTACTATAATAAATGCCTACCATTATGCTGAAAGACAACTGTATCAGTAAGCGTGTAGACAAGAGGATGTAGTCTAGGAATTGAGATGCTAGCTTTTTTTTAAGTGTGTAGTATATCTTTTCTCAAACTGAGTTCATTTGCAAAATGAGAGGTGGGATGAAATTAAGCCCTGGGAATTCCTTACATGAAAACCGGACATGTTTACAGACGACTCACAGCCGGTGCCATGTATATTCTTTTTTACAACACAGCTAGTATTTTTTCTTTAACTGTGAACTACACGGCCACATGGCACAGGTCTGGAAGTGGCATGTTATTTAGGAGTGGGATAAATTGTTAACTGGAGTTTTTTGTTTGTTTGTTTTTAACTGTTGCATTGGACAGAGCATCAGAAAGCCTGAAGTGTCTGGCAAACAAGTTATCAGCCCTCCACCACTATGGAGGAGTCCATGACTTCATACATGATAGGGATGGTCTCTCCCACAGAACTACACTTTTCAAGTTCCAGGGCTTGGAGCTAAATGCATCTTTGCATCTAAAACATACACTGCTCAGCCGCAGGTGAACTTTTGTCTATCTCACAGAGGAGCAAAGCCTAGAAGATCCCTAATAGAATCCAGGACAAAGGAATGCTCAAGGCCAAAGTTGCCAGATAAAATGCAGGACATTTGGTGAAACTTCTATTTCGGATAAGTAATTTTTTAGTATAAATATGATCAGTACATTTGGGATTATTTGTAACTAAAAATTACGTTGTGGTGAGTTTAAATTTAATTGGACGACTTTCATTTTCAGTTGCCAAATCCCCAACTCTATTTAAGACACTACACCTCTCCAGCTCCAGCGCACTCCGGTTGCTAAGTGAGGAAATGCGAAGACCAGCCTTGACTCCTCCCGGAACAAAGTGGAGCTGACATCACATCCGGATTTGGCCAGCCGCCAGGTGACCGGAAGTGACGTCGCCCGAGACTAGTGGCCTGTAATCTTCGCGAGAGAAATTATGCCGCACAATACTAGGCGTCGCAGAAAGTAAGGGGCTGCTGTCG
>CABHPH010001132.1:33600-80449 GCA_902168325.1 Peromyscus nudipes | reverse complement strand
TGTTGGTTTCTTGAACAGGATTACTACATTTAGACTCTGCAGGTGTCTTGCTAAATGTAGGTGTGTCAAGTGTTACCTATACAGAGATCTTTTCATTCTCATAGTACCCAAGAAGTAACTGCTATGTTCTTGGTTATCTGTCTGTGAGAACTTCTCTTATCCCTTTCCTGAAATATGGACTAGATCATTAGAAGCTCTCCTTGTTTACAATTCTGTATACTATAGTTATCTGTATTAGAAGCAAAATATTAAAAAGACTATGAAATAAACAGTAATGGTTAGCATGTGTTTCTCAAAGGGGAAAAATCTTGTGGAAGTTTGCCAGACAGCCCACTATCACTGGTCCTGCTGTTTAGAGATGTGTATCCCATACCAGGTCTTATTAGCTGTCTCATACCCAGCTATAAGTGTCATATCTTCCAACCTTAGTGCTCCTGGATCCACTGTTCTGACTTAAATTCCCCCTAGACCTTAACATTCATCTACAGCAGTAGCATATGTGACTTATCAAGTGCTTGTACTTTTCATTATAATCATATTTCCCTCACTGCTTACAGAGGTTTCTTCTCCAACAGTCTAAGGCAAATACAGATTTCTCCTTTACTCTAAAATTTCATCCAACTTTGAGTAGTTTATCTAAAACTTTGATGCTATTTGCATAGATGCATATTAACCTCTCGAGTCTTAGTCATCAGTCCTTAAAATTGAGATGACTTTGTAAGCCTGCATGTACCTGGGTGATGATGGCTCTCTTAGACTTAGATCCCAAAGTCATCCTTGTGTGTACAATTACAATTATACATCCATACCAAAAAAGGATGCTGAATATTGCCCTTCACAGCCTTTCCAGTCAAGGCTATATCTGTCTGGGCTTCCTTCTCATGTGGAATTCTTTCATGTCTTGGGAGACATGATGAGACTGTAATTCTTTGAAGCTTCTGCTCTTCTCAGAGACCAAACATTGAAGACTCTCAAGACCAGGAGTAGCTGGCTTCCCTTCAGTGGTACCTCTAGAAAATCTTTTTCTGGAGTCTTTTAGTAGAATTGACAACATAATTAATCATTTATTAATTTTCACAGTGTAATGGGAAATACTACACAGGAATTTAAAATGCATTCTTAAGTGTTCAAGGTGTGAAAAGAGTTTCTAGTTTATTCAGAGAGCCACTGAAGATTCATCCTGTAAGTAGTGATCACATCTACCATTGTTTATAACTCCTATCTACAATATCTTAGCCTCTGGTGTGACATATCACATAGCATCTGACTATAACCTCGATTGTTTATATCGAAATTTCTACTTGCTCTCTGATTTTAAACTCAGTATCACAGTATGTAATTGTTACCTTAATTTTGTCTAAAATTTGAATGCTGCCTCCATGCTGAATCATGAGAAATGGCCTTAGTAAATGATTTACCTGCCGTTTGATCCAGGTAACTTCAAATATACCCTCCTTCATACAACTCTATATTCAAAGTAAACCAGTAAATGTCACAGATTCTGTGATTCCTTCATGAAACGGTTTGCACATGCTGCTAGCTGACATCTTACAGTGTGCTCAGTATGCTAAGTTATTCAACACCTATAATTCCATTGCTAAATATAGGAATCCTATAATGTAGGAAAGGTAAATACTCTTATCTCCAGTGAACAGATTATGAAGCTAGGGCCCACAGAACTGATGTGCTTAACCTCAGAATAAATAAGAAATTATTTTAACTCAATGCACTTTTTTGGGCATTTGGCATCTCTCACTCATTACGTAGAGCAAGTTAAAGATTCATGGACACATGATCAAATCTCTTTTTACTAATTAAATTTATTTTTGACAACTTCATGTATAAATAAAATTCATTACGGTTACTCTACAATCCCCATACTCCCTATGGGTCCATCTCTCACAATCATGACTTTTGTTTTGTTTTCTGACCCATTGAGTTTAACCAGGCCATTGTGTGATCATGGGTTTGGAGCCATGAGTAGGCCCATCAGTGGTTTTGCAAATGGAAATGATGGCTGTGTGTCTGCCAGAATCTTCCATAATCTCTGATGTCAGGCTAGATTGTGTGCAAAAGCCTCATTGTTTCTTTACCTTTGCTAAAAACTACACTTTTGGCTCTGGAAGGATGACATATCTAAGCATTTTATATGGTTTTTAACTTCCTTTTAAATAATTTATCCTCCCCATCAGGTAACTCTATCATCATTTAAATGTTTTGCAGTGAGCATACACTTTCTTTGAAAGAAAAAGAAATAAATTCACACTGCATTTGTTAACATAAAGATAAAAAATTACCTTTAATCTGAGATATGTCATCCTTACTTATACCCACACAGTGTTTCTGCACCTGTTAAGTTATTCCCTTGAGAACCTAGAGATTTCAACTTTAGAAAAGTCATGGAAGCAGATGTGCAGGAATGGGTGAGTTCCATTCTGTCTGGTGACTTCCTCTTCTAGGTATGATATTTCTGTTACAAAGAAACTTGTAGAGAACATCTCAGGGTACAGAAACCTCAACAGAAAAACATAATTTACTTTTATACAGTGCAGCCTCCTCCATGCTCATTGAAAATACCTCATATGTGTCTCAACTTTATCTCATTTATGAGAAGTCAGTCCTAGAGCAACATATCTTAAGATGTCAACATGCCAGAAAGTTGGCTTAATAAGTTAGTTACATTTATGTGTGTAATCATGGGGACCTGCATTTGGATCTCTAGAACTAAGGTAAAAGCTAGGTGTGGTTGCATAAGTATGAGACACATGTATAGGGACAGATGGTGGGAAGTAGCTTACTGAAAGTCTTTGACAAGACAATTGGTGAGCTTAAGGTTCTATGAAAGACCTTGCCTCCAAAGACAAGGATTAAGAATAAAAGACAAGGTGAAGAAGTGGAAAACAATGGATGTCCACCTCAGGCCTTTACATGTACACACAGACACACATAGACACACATGCATGTGTACACATATACTCATTGACCTGCACACACACAAACATGCACACAGACACGTAGATGCCTGTGCTCACAAACACATGGACACACACTTGTGCATGCAATAAAATTCTTTCCTAAATTTCTCCAATATTTGAAGTAATTTATCATTAATAGGATAAGCAGATAGAATCTCATAGAATTTATTAGAAGAAAGAAATACATAGTTAACAAAATAGTGATTTGTGAAAGAAGGAAAACAATGAAATCTTTTTTCTATATCCTAAATACTTGAGAGAGAATAGAAGTAACTGTTAATTCTGTTTAAACATTAGAAGTGAGAGGCCAAACAGACCACTGCTTGTAATACCATTCCTGCTCTGCCAGGAGGGATAAAATTGTGTTGCCTTGTCTTGACAAGAAATTATTACCCAGAGGATTTCTCATTTTTTCCATTGAGATGATTTCATAAGTGAGAATATAACATATAGGAACAATGATAAAATATTAGATATGCCTCATGCAATCTTAGTTGGAAACGCCTTCTAAAAGGATACATTTTTATTTCATTTAAAAGCACATGTTATTTACAAAGTAGAAAACAGTCCTAAACACACTGTATATAGATATCTCACAAAAGGACCGTGGTAGAAAGCCCAGTTCGGACAACTGTGTAGACTCCAAAACAAACGATGGCGGGATCCCACAAGAAATGGGAAGCAAGAGTGGATTTTGAGAATAGAAAACTTCTGGGATGCATTTACAGTGTTGTCAGTTAGATCTAGACCCAGAGCAAGTAATCTCAGATCCCATTGGCTCTGCTTCATTACTCCCAGGAGACTGGCATTTCATCAGTGAGGCTTATCAAATCATGTAAGTAGGAAAACAGCCCCTCCAAACAAGCCTTCCAGATAAAAAAACAAACAAACATCAGGAAAACAAACCTAAGTGAGGAAAAGTGCAGGCAGTGTAAGTACACATCCAGATTTCCTATCACAAAGGCCAAGAGAAAGAGAAATGCCACAGTCATGCCTTGTAAGCCATAGCCAGCTATCCCCATTGTTTCACAAAGTTTTCTAGAAGTTTCTTATCTAATGAGTGCTATTGGGGTCCAGTCCTGAATAAACCTCTCTCAAGGTCCACGGGAGAGTCTACAACCAGTTAGAAATCTAATCTTAAGGATATTAAATGGATCTACTAACACCGTGCTCTTTCAGTCTATTCACTTCATTATTCTATGAAAGTAATTTCTAAATCTACAGCTTCTTTTCAGCTCTCTCATTTATTTCTCTGCTATTCTTTCTTATTTCTACTAGGAGTCTCTGACCAAAGCAAGGTCCCAAGGCTTCAATTCTTTCAGGATTGTAAAAACAGATAAGAGTTTACATCAAGCAGTGACTGTCAGGATTTCTTTATGAGTCAAGAAGGGAGTGACTTTAAGAGTCTCAGTGAATTCTTAAAGGGAATGGGGTCAAATGAGAGGGAGAGAGACCTTAAATCAATTAGGGAAATCTAAGAAGGGAAAAGGGGAAATCCGTTTGTAACACTGCATTCCTAAGTGTGGTTAGATAATGAGCTGATTAGTAAACCAAGATGCAAATAAAAGGAGTTAGGAATTTGTTAGTTCATGGGGCGGTGGTGGCACATGCCTTTAATCCCAACACTCAGGAGGCAGAGGCAGGTGGATCTCTGTGAGTTCGAGGCCAGCCTGGTCTACAGAGTGAGTTCCAGGAAAGGTGCAAAGCTACACAGATAAACCCTATCTTGAAAAACAAACAAACAAAAAAGAATTTGTTAGTTCAAGGTTAGCTTAAGGCAGCACTTTCCTATCGGCTGGTGGGGGAGAGCCCAAGGCATACTTGTTCCCTATCTATTTAAAGGCCATGAATCAACAAATTCAGACATGTTGTAATTCTATGTCCTTGGGTGTCTGAGAATGTCTCAAATGAGATACTTTTGCCTAGACACTTAAAATTGACCAAACACCTGCCAATGAAGAAAACTGCAGGAAGGCAGACCTCTAAATTTACATAGGAGAAAAGAACAAAGACCTGGTGGCAGGAAACAGGTTTTGACTGTGTGACTACTTTTCACACAAAGTTGGGAGATACTATCCTATTACCCCAAATGTATAGGTGATTGTTGTGCCCAAGAAATGATCAATAACACTGTTAAAAGTTCTTGGGAAAAGAATCAAATGGGAAGGCTACAATAACACACAAGAAATTCACTGTAGGAAACAGCTAACACATTCAAAAGGCAATGACTCCAAAACACCTTGTGTGAACTCTTGGTTCTGATAGGTTGACTTTTTGAATACTAGTTGCCACCTGCTGTATACTCCCATTGCCTTTTGCTACCAGTAGCTCTCAATACTTATCCTAAATTGCATGGAATTTCTCAAACATTTGATCCATCTCAAACCATGGAGAGCATAAAGGCTCTTAACCTCTCTTGATAATGCCAACTGTCCGACTCCCCTGTACCTGAACATCAAGGAACAAAAGAGAACACTATTTGCTTTGTGCTGGTAGACTGCAGACATTTCCATATAGTTTGCCTGAGAAGGTGTTGACTTTCTCAAACTATGCCTTTCCCTAAATCTAAAAAGCATCATGCTATGGATGCACAAAAGGCCATGGTACCTCTTCCCAAACATGTTTTCTTTCATCTCATCTTGTTCTGTGGTCGCTCCCATTCTTAGATACTTCCAGGAGAACAGGCATCGCAGAACCAACAGCTGTCTCTTTCCTCTGTGCTTACAAATTGTTGTGTGATCCTTTGTCCTCAGAGATTCCTCAGTTTGTTGCTATCTTATCAATGTAACCTGAGGAGACTTATCCTGCATCTTCTAAACTTGTCAGATGCTGCCATTTACATAGCAGACTTTCCAGATCAGATCCATCACCTTTTATAAAATTTAAAATTTTTAAATTTTAGAATTTTATTAAAATAAAAAAATTAAATTTTTAAATATTCTTTTTTAAAAATTTCTTTTGAGTGTGTGTGTGTATGTTTGTGTGTGTGTGTTCAAGTGTAGATGGATATACATGTGTGGGTTGTGTTTGTATTTGGAGGCTGAAAGTCAACATCAGCTGTCATTTCCCAGGCAGTAGCCACCTTTTTATTTGTTTGTTTGTTTGAGAGCAGGTTCTCTTAGTGGTCTAAAGCTCACTGATACTGACTCTGCTTATCTGAATGCCCACAGAACCTGAGGGATCTGCCTGTCTCTGCCTCTCCAGTTCTAGAGTGGCAAATGCACATCTACAGGCTGGAGCTTTCATGTGAGTTCTGAGCATCAAGCTCAGATCCTCCTTCTTTAAATGGAAAGCACTTTGCAATTGAGCTATCTCTCCAACTCCACTGTCTTCTGTGTAATTTTCCTTGGGACTCTCCACTGGTACCCTGCGCTATTAGACTCCTTTTGTTTCTGAACTGCCTCTGTTCACAATGCCCTTCATGTGCTTATCTGAGGCATTTCTGTAATTTGTACATAGGACTTACTCTCTCAAAACTTTGAACAAATTTCAATAAATGAAGTTATAAACCTCAGCAATAAGGAGATCACGGAGACGGTGATAAAGCAAGGTGACAGAGAGTGGTTTCATCTTTGTCCTTCCTTGACACTAACATCCACACCCACAGCTCGCAATTTTGAAGCAATCAGTGCCATTCTCTCATGGCTAGAAAATACCAGTATTACGGCAAGTTACAGTTGACACAGGAAAGAGCTCCTTGCAATTGGTTTTATAAAGACAATAGGAGAAAAAGTTGATCCTCTGTCCTACCAGAAAGTAGAACAGCAGAAGAAACTATAAGTGCCGCACCAGAGCATTATATGGCATGGATATCATTCTACCCTTGGCCTTTTAACATTGTCAGATCAAGAAGACACTTTAAAACTGATAAGTCATGGACAGATAACCATTTATGTGGCATATGGAACATGTATTGAATGGCCAGAACATTCAAGGAAAGACACTTTTAATCCCTGCAGCCCCGTTACATAGGCGAGAAATAGTTTTATAATTTATTTGAACACAGTCAATTTTAGAAAACATACACACATATACTGGAGACTGGTGCCCATGTATCAGTCTCTGAGAGAAGTCAATTTATTAAGCTATTTCTAATTTTGCCTAAAGAAGAGGTGTATTAGTATTTGCTCTGCCCATGACCTTGGGCTATAAGACCCAAAGAAGGTGGTGCTTCCTGCCATTGTAAGTGACCTCTTATAAGGAGTTGGAGAAGGGTCACATGACCCTTCTTCCTGCTTCTGCCTGTGAGGTGGATTCACTCCGGCCAGATCAGATGACGACTTTTGCTGTCTACTCCGTTCTGTAATCATGAATGTATTTCGTCAATTTATATCTTAATAAATTCTGTTACCCATTTAATAGACTAACGTGGATTGATCGTAATAGAGAGGTTTCTGTAGACTTGAGGATAAGTGGATGAAAGTTTCTCTACAATGTTCAAGGCCCCCATGGAAAGTAATATGTCATGTTTGTATCCCTGTCTTAATGTTGAGAACAGAACCAGACACACTACACCACTTATGCATGAATACTGAACAACAGTACACAGACGTCTATCCTGATGGATACAAACAGATACCTGAAAGTTAAGAAGATTGCCACTCTCTTCATTATCTTTAAAAGTGCTTTTAATTCAGTTTCCTTACCTGTTCCATAATTTCTCCTGTGCTATGTGAGTACACTAATGAAAGTTTTCACTTGAATCTACAAGCAAAAGAGCATTGACAGAATTTGCTTTGAGTAGTAAGTAGAAGTTGAGTCTCAAAGTCCTTAAAAGAAACACACACACATTTGCACATGCACTCATACACACACACACACACACACACACACACACACACACACACCTTGTATCTCTTCATCTATTACTAGCAATTGAAGTTCAGTCCTGACATGCTAATCTGCAGCATAAATCAATGGTGAGCTGTTTCACAGGACAGAAGGGAGCACAGGACATTCAAATAATAAGGAAGAAAGAAGGCTGTGTGAGAAACTTAGAGATGCTGTGTATACAGCCCCACCCTGGCACTGGTTGTAACACTGCACAAGATAAAACAAAACTATCTCAGTTTGAGAAACTGAGTTACATGTCTTGGTAACTGAGATAGCTCTTGATAACAAGAGGCAAAAATATAATCCATAAATAATTCTGTAAGAGAAATATTGTTGTTGCTTACATAATATGGAGGAAATGGAATTTTTAAAAAGTAGAGTCAGTTAACAACACAGGTCTTCAGTGGAAGATATGAATGTTCAGGCAATCAGCAGACAATGTTTCTAAGAACAAAGGCTGAGATGGGAAGATGGGAATCATCACCAGTGCCACAGCCCTGTTTCTGTTCTGAAAATCCCATGGAAACACTTCAAGGGTACAGTGGCTAAAACTAGCATGATGCACACTTTCTTTATTCCTTCCCTTCCCAAACATAGTCTTCTGCCATTCATCTTCTCAATCTGAAGCCACCCCACCAAGCTGGATTCCATGAATCTTCAAATGAAAACAATGTTCATTACTAGGAAGGTATTTTATAAGGCCTCAGAGTTTGGTGATATTGAAGGAATGATGCTGTCCAAAACATTATGGAGTCATCCTCAGATGGGACAACATCCATGGTGCTAGCTGTGGTTCATTATTTATCATGTAGGCATTATCTCCCTTAGTTATGGTTGAGTTCTTCATTTTATTTAAATCCTCACTTTCCTTTCTGTTTTTATTAATCACAAGTGAAAATAAGATGTGATGCTAGATGAGAGAATATTGTCAGTTTTAAGATATCAAACTATCAAATTAGGACAATTTCCCACAAAATGTAATATATCGTTTTGAGAAAGGTTTAGTAATTTAATTCTGTAGTGTAATCTGTATGCTTAACACTTAGCAGCTGGAGACAGAAAATGGAGAACCTACCACAAAACAAAACAAAAACAAATCAATAAAAATGAACCAAAATTCCAAAGCATGACCTCATAAATCGTTGCTTTTTCCCTCTTTCCTTAAAAGGCTTGAAATTCTCAAAGAATAAATATAAATATCATATTATTAGAAATAAATAAATACAAGTCTATACGTGATTGTACATTAACCAAACTTTTGTGATATCTTAAGGTGTGACATCTCGGCCCCTTCTGCACATTAGCCATCCTTGTCTTTTTTGTGGCTTAGTTAATTTTTAGATCATATTTTTCATTTCTATTGTAGACTAGTCCATCTAATGTTAGTAGTTTTGGTATGGTGTGTGGGGGGGGTGGTTTATGTTTGGTATATATGCATGTGGGTGTGCAAGTGTGCAAGCATGTAAGTGCATGGGGCCTGTGAAGGAGGATATCAGGTTACCATATCTATCATTCTTTGCCTTTTCCTTTTCACTAAAGCTGGAGTTGGATTAGCAGACAAGACTCATTAATAAAATATACTAGTGATGGTAGATACCACACCAAATAAAATATTATTGTTTTCTGTGAGGAGAACAAAACCCAGCCATTCCACCAGTATTGATGATTTCGTCTGACTCTGTCTCTGACAGAATTCTAGGCACTGAAAGTAAAGACAGACAAATGATTGTCTCTCAGCATATGCAACTTAGTCGAGAAACTCATGCAGAAGAGATCATTGGGAGGGAACAAAGCCACATGGAATAAAAAACAGCTTGATTTACTAAATAGAGTTTGGGACATCAGTTAAGATGGAAGATTTCAAAAGTCTTCATTTGAAGCTGAGCTTACACCTAAATAACACATGAGATATTCAAAGGGAAATCAGGAGACCTTCCCGGCTGTAGTGACTGGGGCTTTCTCATACACAGTAAGCCACTAAGAATATTCTTTGTGCCAAGGGAAGGCTGAGGGGTGAAGCTGCAGGCTCAGTTCTTGCTTTGAATGCTGCCTTCTTCTCACATCACAGTGCAAGGAAGTCCGTGGTTTCATTCCTATGGCTGTGGACATGGCTCAGCACGTAAAGCACTTGCTGACCAAGGGTGAGAACCTGGGTTGGCATCTCCCAGAGCACAGGAAAAGTGAGGTAGTGTGTGTCTAAACCTAGTGCTCCTGTGACAAGATGCGAGGCAGGAAGGAGAAACTGCTGGAAGCTGCTGGGCCAGCCAGCTGGTGAACAACGAAGAGACTTTGTCACAAACAAGGTGGAAGTGAGCATCACCACCCAAGGTTGTGCTCTGATCCTCAAATGGGCGCTGTAAGTTCATGTGTGATGTGCGTGTGCACAAGCATATGCACACAGACACAGACACACCCATACACACACACACACAATCATAACATACACACACAATAAGAAAACACAAATAAATTCAATCCTGATTTCCTTAAATCTAATATGCAGGCTAAGTTTCTTTAGTTATTACACAAAACAAGCCTAAACAAATGTATGTGCATCAGCACTGATGACTCCTTAAATTTTGCAAGGGAAACAAAGCAGGACCTTACATGAAAGCAGTGCAGGGAAGACTCGACCAAAGAAGCTCCCAGCACTGACCTGTACCCTGGATTTAGCTGAGTTCTCCCCTGTAATTCTTCATCCCTCCACAAACACTAGACCAATGACTACAGGGTTCTTCGCTTCTGCATCATAGAACATTCCAGGGCTGCCTCTTTGATTTCCCTTCAAAAACTAACTAGATACTCAAATCTCAGATACTTAACAATCAAAAGGAGATTTCTTTCTACAGATCAGCATTAGGAGAACAATCTAATTTTAAAATTTTCTGCAACACTTCTTGCATTGGGAATGACCTTGTGGCCTTCCATTTCAGACTCCAAATAAAGGTTGGAATTAAATGATCATAGCTTTGTTTGTTTATTTTAGGTATGTTTTTGTTTTCTTTTCCATTTGTGCTAGACTTCCTTTTCCCCTCTCTTTTGTATTTTGAGGTTATAATGTAATTACAGCATTTGTCCCTTCTTCCGTTTCCAACCTCGAAACCACCTCCTATAGTCCTTCCTGATCTCCTTCAAATTCGTGACCTCTTTTTTTTCATGAATTGTTATTGCATGCATGTATGTAGATACATACATATTACTAAATATAACCTGTTCAGTGCTGTAATGTTACCTGTGTGAATATGTTCAGGACTGTTTACCACTGGAAAACAAGTTGATTTTAATATGAATTCCAACCACGCCCCCCATGATCATGCATGCCTGGTGGGACACTTAGTCTTTTCTGCCTAGTCATTTCCGGTCATACATCCTACGGTCAAGTAAATCGAGTGCAGTGTGACCACATGATCTATGCGCATGTGCGGGGGGTGGGGGGGTGGGGGTGGGGGTGGTTGGTCCTTAAAAGGCAGTCCCCATGTCCCCCCACTTCCCTCATGTGTCCTTTCGGCAGGCCTGAACACATCTATCCCTTTTCCCTTACTCAATAAAACTCTTGTTAGTGGCTCCTGTCGTGTTCGTGACTTTTCCTCTCGGGGTAAGAGCGCTGCTAAAAACCGTCAAATTTGCTCTTCCCTGGGAAAAACAGTTACTTCTCCCAGTCCCTGCTTTCCTTAGATTCCTATGGTTCTTTGTGTAGGGTTGAGATGTCATGAGCTTCTCCCTGTCAAGTTTGGCACATTCAGTGGTGCCATTCTTTTTGAGCTTAGATTTGGGTGGTCTTGTTGGTGGAAGTTTACAGGTATAGCTTCTGATACTACTAGAAGACACAATCTCACAACAAACTCTCTGATCCTCTGGCTACTACAATCTTTCTGCCCACTCCTCCACGTTAGTCCCTGAGCCTTAGGAGCAGGAGTGTTTTATAGACATATCCATCAGAACACTTAGAAAGGAAACGAGGCAGAAAGTTGATGGAAGACATTGGTCCAAAAGAGCTGATCCTCAGAGGGAAGATCTAGCTACTTGCTCAGGGTCTTCCTAGGGATAGTGATGTTCCCAACTCTGTCTTTACTTAAAGGATGTCCTGCCTTTGTCTCCATTTATTTTCAGAGAAAGAATAAGTCAAGAATACAGTAAAATTTCACTTAAAGTTTTACAAATCTTGTGTGAACCCCCAGCAGATGTGAGTTTGTGGCTCAAAGGTCTTAACTTTACCTGACCAAGATTGTCTTCACTCACTAGTAGAAATAGAGGAGCAATTTGGTGCCATTTTTAATAGATTGATAATATAATTCACTCATATCAAATAGACTAGACGAAATAAAATCCAGTTTGTTCTTCAACCAATTATATAATCTCGTAGTAGAGAGAAGGCTCAGTGGTTAAGATCACTTGCTACTCTTTAGAAAGAACTGAGTTTGGTTTTGAGCACCTCAGGCAATTGGCTCACAAATATCTACAAGTCCAGGCCCAGAGATCTGATGTCCTCTTCCGGCCTAAGTAGCACCCACACACATGTGGCACACACAAACACACACACACAGACAGAGGGAGAAAGAGAGAGACAAAGAGCAAGAGAGATAGAGAGGCAGAGACAGAGACATATAGAGAGAAAGAGAGACAGAGACAAAGTGAGAGACAGAGGCAAAGACAAAGAAGCTAGATAGAAAGACAAAGACACCAAGAGAAAGACAGAGACAGAAACAGATGAGAGAGAAATATAAAGAGAAAGGGAGAGACAGAAAGAAAGACAGACGGAGCCAGAAAGAGAGAAAAAGAGACAGAGAGAAAAAAGACCAAGAGAAGTAAAAATAAAAATAAAAAAATCAAAGAATAATAATCTAGTAACCATGTTTTAAACTGTGTCAAGAAATAATTTTTTTGTTAAAAAAGTTTAACTATTTGGCAAAATATGAAAAGATTATATTAAATCTCAAAGGTATTTAACACTCTACGCTTTAGATAAATTTACAGTTTTTCTAGGCAATTCTCTCTATGGCCCCCAGTGTTTTTACACCAGTCAGTTCTAGAAAATCATCAGATGTTTTTCCCCATGTATTTGTCTCTTCTAAGAAAAAGGAGAAAGATGTTACCTCTGAGTCTAAAGTCTGAGCTTCCTTCCACATTACAAGGTCTCTTCTCCAAAGAAGCCAATAGCTGTCTTCATTTTGCTACAACACATGAGCTCTCACAGCATCTCCCTGAGGAAGGTGATAGGAATGGTATTGAGTGAGGACTTGTAGCATGGCAAGAAGAAAGCTGATGGCCCAAGAAGAATCAAGAATGGTAAACAGGACTCTGGAATTATTTCCATTGACCTTGTGTGCCCCCAAATTCTAAAAACCAAAGGTATTTTTTTAATATAGTTGTGATTTTTAATTCTCTATCATTTCAAAATTTAAATATTAATTATTGAAAGGATCTAGCCCTGTATGTGGTTGAATTAAATAAACAAATAATTTATACAATGCCACTAAGTTCTGTAGCAATAATTCTTTGTGTGTGTGTGTGTGTGTGTGTGTGTGTGTGTGTGTGTGTGTGTGTGTCTGCATCTGTTAAGAAACTGCAATGATGACCATTAAGAGAAACAACAGAAGTAAGACAAGAGGGAAAGGAGCTTTCAGTAAACAAAGTCTATAAGATACACAGAAAACCCACTTAAATTTTGGCCCAGAGGCACCCAGACATTGTGGTGTCTTGGTCAGTGCTCTATTGCTATAAAGATATACCATGACCATGGCAGCTCTTAGGAAAGAAATTATTTCATTGTGGCTTTACAGTTACAGAGGTATAGTACCTTATCTTCATGGCAGGGAGCATGGCACAACACAGACATGATGCTGGAGAAGTACGTGAGAGTTCTACATTCAGATCTACCTGCAGGAGGAAGAAAGAAACTCTGGGCTTGGAATGAGCTTTTTGAAAATTTAAAGCTGACACCCAGTAACACACTTGTTCCAACAAGTTCAAACCAACTCCTACAGGGCCACACCTAATCTGTTCAAACAGTGCCACTTCTGGATGACCAAGCATTTAAATCTAAGAGCACATAGGGGCATCCTCACATAAACCACTCCCAATGAAGCCCATGAATGACATCCGGAGGATCTTAGGATAAGAAAAAGTGCTGGTTGGAAAATAAAGGGGTACAGCCCAGCAAGATTCTAGTTCTCAACCAAGTCCCCTTCTTTCAATACTAAGAACTATATAAATAATGTCCAGAAGAACAAAAAAAAAACAGATAAATACAAATCAACAAAACAAAGGCTACTAATCTGAGTGAATTGTATATACTCAGAAGACTCAAAAATGTGAGCCCCAGATGAAGCCAAGCTGTACAAAAATATTTTTTTTTGATGCTAGGGAACCCTTTCTATTTATTTTCTTTTTAAAAAGACCACATCAGGGGAGTGGTACTGAATTCTATCCTGAAAGCACATTTGAATAAAGCTGGTTCTGGGGTATCTGCTTATTTTCCAAGTGCTAAGGAGACAGACAGGAATATCCAGGGGTTCACTGACCCAGCCCCCTAGCCCAACCTACTTAGGAGTTTCAAAGCCATCAAAAAGCCTGTTTCAATAAACAAGTTGGATAGTTGGGTGGTGTCTGAACAAGGATACCCAAAGATGTTTTCTGCCCTTTACACCCATACTCTCTCACACAGACACACAGACACACACACACACACACACACACACACACACACACACACACACACACACACACACGGGGTGGTATTGTTTGTTTTCTCTACATCACTGAAACCAGAAGTAAGTTTCTCTCTACAAGTTAGGGTGCAGTGAAAATACCAAACTGCACAAGTCCATGGATAGAAAGAAAGTTTTACTGAGGATCAAACTGCCAAGGTTATCATGTTGGGGAGAGGGCAGAGAGAAGAGTGAAATGATGGAAAAGCAAGGCGATTTTATGTGATAGTCAATAGGGTGGGGATCTTTGAGCTGGTGCAGGCAATTTGGATTGACCATGAACTAGAAGTCTTTGTTCCAGGTAACTGACATCTGAGATGGATTAAGGGACCGTCCTCATGCCTTAAGGGAGGCTTCTGCTAAACATAAAGCCACCTCTATGCTGCTGTTTACCCAATAAAAATCCTTCTGTTTATCTGGCCAATGTGCTTAAATTAAGGATATTGTCACCAGTACTGCCATTGGGAGGGGGGTGCTTTGAACTTAAAACTCTTCTTGTAGTCTTCTGCTCTGATGTCTGGTGCTGGTTGTTGACATTGCTTATTTCTTCTAAGACTAATTTCTTTAAGGCAAAAAACACACCTAAAATGTATCAAAAATATCATCTACTCTATATTGTAACAGAAATCTGTTGAGAGGAAGTACTTTTTTTATCACTCTTAACTGACCTTTGTTAAGCTATTCTGACATATTACTGTTGCTTGCATTGTAGACATGAAGTTTAGAAACAATGCCCCTATCCAGGAGAATTGACAAGTTTCAGTTAAAAGATGGAATACTGCATATCATGCTATACAGTAAACCAAAACCTTGTAGCATCATTTCTGCCTCTGCTTCCCCTAAGCTATAAGCTCACACTTTAAACATTTTAGAAGTGATTTTGCATGCTATGGATTTAGGGAAGTCTCACACCTTCTGCTTTCTGTATTGCCTGTTTGTCTTGTGAATAGCACCTGGACTAATGACAGGCTATTTCAAAGTCTTCATCAACAGTAGCTTTGCATATTCCTTTAGCCTTTTGTGCCTAAGGCAAACTCTCTGGCCAGTCCCATTCATTTCCATTCTATTGCTGATTTCTCTTCTTGCCTTTGGTCCTTGCATACTCACCACCTCCAGTCTGGCAGACCTATTGTCTCTGTCACAGGCCCTTCACACCTACAGTACCAAGGCTGATTCCTGCAATCATTTATCCTTTTGTGTGGCTAGACTGATGGAGAAGGTCATATCTCAGTAGAATCAGAAAGGCTAGTTGGAACTAAGAGCTAGAAGTTGACATGTGTTAAACTGCTTTGAGGACCAGGAACGTTTTTGTAGAGAATATAGGGTTTCCACACAGAAAAGTCTGTATTCAAACATGCAGAGTCAAACACTAATGCTGTTAAGCATAAGGTGGGGATGGAACTTAATATTGGGCTAAGACAGAGACTGAGCAGACTCTCTCCTACTAAGAAGCCAAGCTTATCTTTTGTAGACAGTGGAAAGAGATGTTTCTCAGCTAGATAACTATGTGATTGGACTGGAAATCTTTAAAGAACACTCACCGTGTCATCTTTTTCTGAGGATTGTGGTTCCAAAGGTTAATTCTTTTTCTATCAGTTTCCCAGAAGTAAGAGCCAAGTCTAACTCAATCTGAAACAGTTGTGAAGAGTGAATACTTGGCTGTATTTACCTCTGTTCTTTAATAACAAATGGATGTAAATTCTCTTCTAGCCATAAGTGATTTAATGGAGTGTGGAGTTGCCTTGTGAGAGCTCAAAACAGTGGATTTTCTTTCTTCAGCTCAACCTTATTGAAAGCATTGATGCAAATACACAGCTCTAACCTCAGAGGACATAGACATGCCTTCTTCTGAGCCATGTATGAATAACAATGGAATGAGAAGAGGTGCATAATATTCTAAATACCATGTTCAACAGGACAACCATTTCATGAAATTTTTATAAAAAATCGAAGTCATTTTTTTAAACACTTTATTGGTGGGTTATAGGGACATGAAGATTCTGCTGTAGATCTCAGATGATGTCTGATGTCAGTCATTGCTTTTGGGTTGATGAAAGGTAAGGGGTTGGTTTGTACTCTCCACAAAGGGTTTTACTTCATGTTCACAAACATATTATGTCAAACAGATGTGGACAACAAATGGCTATTTTGAGTGCAAAGATTGCTCAAGATAATTTGATTCCCAATGGGTGACCTCTCAGCTCTCTATAATCAAAGAAGTTTCACTCAGCCAGTCACCCTTTTAAAATGTTTTAAACACATATATAAATGCCCCCCAAACAATTTAGTTTACAAAGACAACTATCCTATCTGTAAGGATTTGGTCCTTAATTGCAGCATCAGCCTGCAACGGCGTCCCAGCCTAAAAAGCAGGTGGGCCCTCTGTGCATCCCTCTCTTTCCTTTCCGCTCCTTCTTTCTGTCTCTCCTCTCTCTCCCCCCTCTCTCTCTCCCTCTCCCCCCCAATAAAGCTCTAAAAAGGTAACCATGGCTGTGATTCTTCCTATCAGCACTCTCCTCTGCCAGCTGCACACTGGTTAACCAACATTGGTGCCATTCAGACTCAGATACACCACCGAACACCAAGGACCTGCTGTGACTGCTGCTGCCTGCCCCCTCTTCCCCCATCCAGTGAGACTGCGAGACCACGAGCTCACGTGTCCCTTGCCTCCTCCACTGGACCATCACACAGCTACCGCTGCCTTCACTACAGTGAGTCTGCCGTTCTCGTGGCTGTAGTCTGAGCTATATTCTTTATGACTGACACCTCGGGGGTTGTCTTCGGGCTATACTGGCAATGGCAGGCACATTTTTGCTCCTGACGAGGGGATAAATGTTGTCTAGGGTTCAACTGTATACCAACTGCAGTACAGTCGCAGTCCTCACGATCCCTTGACGAAGAGGACTCATGACTTGAGCTGATTCATAGATCTCTCTCCACTCTCAGGGATGCCTGAGATAGTAGTCTGATCCCAGTTTGTTATTTTGATTTTTTTTAATTTTTCTCTCAGCTACAGCCATGAGACAAAGGGGTAGATACATTTGCCACCTACATTGGCAGATGGGGCGGGCACTGGTAAACCTGGCTGCATAAC
Source organism: Peromyscus nudipes (assembly GCA_902168325.1). NCBI lineage: Eukaryota > Metazoa > Chordata > Mammalia > Rodentia > Cricetidae > Peromyscus > Peromyscus nudipes. The sequence goes on along the minus strand of CABHPH010001132.1, from coordinate 62,840 downwards.
AGCATCATGGGAACTTCTGCCAGCGAACGGGCAAATAAAAAGTTACTTTATCTCCAAGCTTTCTGCTAAAGCTCTAAACCCTTCTCCTTCCCCACTTCTGCGTCTGCCACATGCAACCTTATCTGTCTGACTTCCAACGGCAGTGGGCAGGCTCAAATGGGTAGGCTTGGGTGGTTTCTACAACTTGCCCTAACTCACCTTAACTCCACCCACTCATTCTCAAACTGCCTTGAGAAGCACAGACAGGTCTGGAAGTGACTAAGATCCATACAAATAAGTTTACAGTAGTCAGGATGGCTCTTAAGCCAAAAATCAGCTTATAGCTTCAGACAAGTCTTCCAAAAGGATCGGTTTATAGTCTGCCTACTGGCAGATCTTACAAGAGCTGTTCTTAAGCTACCAATCATCAGGGAAAAAAACTCAGGACATGGAGTAAAATCCATCTCTTGTTCCCCAGACCTCCCTGACTAAAATTTAAGCATTTGGAGAGCAAGCTTCCTGACCCCACAGGCAAAAGAGTCATCTGAGGCATTTAAGGTGTGCCAGGGAAAAGATAAAAGCCCAAAAATGAAATTGCCAATTGCTGGCACTCGCTGACTCCCAAAAGCTGTTGGGTCCTGTTTTAAGTGAGAAAAAGGCCACAGGCTAGTGAATGCCCTGCCAGGCCATCAACAGCCTTGTTAAAAGTACCACCTAGAAAGACAAAGTGTCAGCTGACTGCCCCCAGGTGCCACGATGCATGGGTACATCAAGCTAAGACCTCCAGCAGAACTAGGCTTGGCTACAGACATGACAGGGAACCTAGAACGCAGCAGGGAAGCGATCCATTTCTTTCCTTCTGGACACCAAAGCCACTGACTCAGTCCTGGGAGTTTTGGGATGCCACCTCTCCTTTATTGTCGGGTACAGAGGACAGCCTTACCACCTCACCAGATTTAATTGCACTTTCAGAGTTACTTAATGAAAAAAGATTTCCAACTAAAATAAGAGCTCATTGCTTCACTCCAGATCCATTGCCTGTGTTTCTCACGTGTATACAGACAGGGCCTTGATCTTTGCCTTGTCCCTAATTCCAAAAAAATAAATTCTCATGCACCACAAGCTTTTCGCTTCCCAGTTCCCTGTTCTAACTCACTGTTCAGCCAATGATACAGGACCACCACAGAACCAGAGTCCAGAGATCATCAAATAAAAAACTGTAACAGCTAAGAGGTATTTACACCCCCAGACCCAAAGGCCTCTGGGCACTACAAAACAAACTTTAATGTAAACATCTATTACTGTAAGATGCTTTTAACAATTGATCACCTGTCTCCTGGATGCCAAACTAAAGAAAACAGGTGCTTTAAAATAATCTATCTCTGATAAAGCTTAACATGTTTCAAAATCCATAGGGACAGGCCGGATCTACCTCAGATAAATGTCAAAATAAAATAATAATAATGCTTTTCTCTCTAAGTTTTTTTTTTCTGTGTCACCTGCATCTTGTCAAACATAAAGTTCCCAGCCATAGCCAAGAGGGATACATGTCTTCAGAGCAAACGGAAGACAGACAGTATTCCACAACACCTGTCTACCTCGGAAAACTCCCCTTCTCCATTCCCCCCAGAGCCAACCGACATCCAAAAGTCAGCTGGGAGGAGTTTTTGAGAGGAACGATGCCCCTAGTCCCATCTACCTGCTTTTTTATAATAAGTGAAAGTCTAGGATGTAAGGATTCAGTCTTTAATTGCATCATCAGCCTGTGACGGCATCCCAGCCTAAAAAATGGGTGGGCCCTCTGTGCGTCCTTCTCTTTCCTTTCCACTCCTTCCTTCCTTCTGTCCTCTCTCTACCCTGCTCTCTCCCTCTCTCTCTCTCCCTGTCCCCCCAATAAAGCTCTAAAAAAGTAACCATGGCTGTGATTCTTCCAATCAGCACTCTCCTCTGCCAGCAACATGCTGTTTAACCAACACTATCATTATTTATAATGTTTGAGAAAATCTGAACTGAATATATCGCTCAGGGTAAATCTCTTGGTGTACAAGTGTGAGGACCTGAGTTCATATCCACAGAACCCATGTAAAAGCTGACATCCAACATCTGTAATCCCAGTAATCCTACAAGAAAAAGAGTGGCAGAGACAAGACAATCCTACAAAGCTCACAGTCCTGGCATGGTCTGCCCAGGGATGAACAAGAGAAGAGACCCTGTCTCAAAGTAAAGGGTGAGGGTTGACACAGCAGAGGCTGCTTTCTAACATCTATAGTTCCACTCATATACACATACACGAGCTACACAGTGATATACATACACACAAAGACTAAAATCATGAAATGAATACTAAAATAAACTGAAGACCTTCATCTGTACATCTACAACTGTGCTCAGTGTGAAAAATCCAGGAACCAGGGATATGGAAGTGCCCCCTGCTCTTAAGGGAAGCAGTGTATGTAATCATTCATAAAGAATTCTTAAGTTGAAAAATTGACAAATTATATCATCTAAAAGATCCATTTTGTATCTCTTCTCCTATAAAATATGAAATAATATTCCTTTATCCCAGCTTAGGTACACATTTTAAAGCAGTTTGTTAATGAATGTGCTAATTTTAGTATCTTGGGGTTTAGTGTTACAGACCTTAAAAAGCAGCTCCTTGACTGGTTTACATAATTCCATTTGGGGCATCTGCTTCATCCGAAAATATTGTGCTAACAAAAATTCAAGCAGGGAAGATGGAAGAAAGCAAGTTATGTTCAGAACTATTTCCCATTAAAGCATCAATTAATAATTCATTTATTATGTCAAAGTAAAGCTTGTTTTGATAAATTATTGATGTATAACTGTCTTTCTTATTGATATGCAATGGATGTCTCCAGCAATTACAAAATATAACAGTCCTATTGTTATTTATAGGGAAAGACCACATCAGGTAAGATCTAATGGAGATATATATATATATATATATATATATATAATCATAGAGAACTTTTATTAAGTAGTTAATTTTTGTATAATGTTGTATGACAGCATATATGAAAAAACATATAAGCTTCTTTCTCTGTTTTTAAGTACTGGAAGCAAAATAATCACTGGGACTTGCTGCTACTCAGTAAACACTTTCTGCACACTATAGATAATATACCAGCTCTACAATAGAAACAGAGATGTTCCCTACACACGTTAAGGTTCTAATAAGGCCTGTTATACTCCTGGGATACAGCCATGCCTTTAGGAAGTAGAACCTAGTGCATTGCTCACCCATCAACTATCTGCCATGATGGCCTACCACCTCACAGGCCCCCAATCAATGGGGCCAGATACCTGTGAATCGAACTTTCTCAAATCATGAGCCTAAATAATTCTTTCCTACTCATAAGCTGTTTATTTCAGATTAGTTTGTCACAACAATGGGAAAGTGATTAAACACACCATTTGTGAGCTATGGAGAGTTTTTTAGTATTTAACAGAATTGCATGGCCACCAATGTCACTTCTGCCTCCTTAGGTAGCTCTATCTGTGTCCTAAAAGGGTTACTGGTGCTGTGATAAAACACCATGACCAAAACAACTTGGGGAGGAAAGGGATTACTTCAACTTATACTTCAAGGTAACAATTTATCACTGAGGAAAGTCAGGACAGGAACTCAGACAGGACATAAACCTAGAGAGGGAAGCTGTTGCAGAGGCCATGGAGGTTTGATGCTTGCTGGCTTGATTATCATGGTTTGCTCAGCCTGTTCTTTTAAAGTGTTTAGGAAAACCAGCCACCAGATAGCACTACTCTCATTAGGCTGGCCCTCCCACATCAATCACTAATTACAAAAATGCCTTACAGCCTGATCTTATGGAAGCATTTTCTAAATAAAGGTTACCTCCTTTCAGATAACACTAGCTTGTGTTCAGTTGACATAAAACTTTCTAGAAGCAGGATAAAACTTTTAGTTGTGCCCTCAGCAACTATGTCTCTCAGGTACATGGTTCTTCCACCTCCAAGTTGTGGGTTTCCAGAGGGACCTAGGATGAGCAAGTCAAGCAAGTCAGACAAGGAGACCATTCAGTTGCTTTTTACCAGCTCCTAAGAGTTATAGGCAGCCACCACAAGAGATTTTAGATATGAACAGCCATTGAGGAAATTGACCGAAGGGCTGTGGAGACAGCTCAGTTGGTACAGGCTTGCCTTTCAAGCATTACAATCTGACTTTGAACCAACATTTCAAAACCCAGGAACAGTAATGAGTTCTTGAAAATCAGTGCTGTGGAGACAGAGATGCTTGGGCTTCCATGGTGAGACAGGCTAGCCTATCTGGAAAGATCCTGGTGAATGAGAAGGTCTGTTTTTAAAAAGTATGTGTGAGACCCCTGAGGAATAACACCCAAGTTCGACCTCTAGTCTCCATATACATATACCTACACACACACACTCACATATACAAATGTCGAATTTACTTCCTGTTTAGTCACTGTTCTTTTATTCTGAGGAGAAACCATGAACAAGGCAACTTACAGAAGATGGCCCATAATTAGGGACTTGCTCACAGTTACAGAAGCTGCATCCCTGACTGTCAGGACAGGGAGCACAGCAGCAGACATGCAGGCATGGTACTGAAGTAGCAGCTGACAGCTGCAACATCCTGCAACATTCACAAACTCAAGGCCAGGAGGGAGAAACTGGCCAGGTATGGGCTTTTGAAACCTTCATGATCACCCCTTGTGACACAATTCCTACAAGATCACACCTCCCCTGAAACGTGCAAATTACATCTCTAACTCCTCTCTGTACTCACTGTTTGAAGATGGCTTTGAATTCTAAAACTTCCTGAATTTTGTTTCTGCTAACAAAACTATAAAACAATTATGTGGGGAAAAATGATGAAAATTCAGTCCTTCAATATAAAATCTTAGCTACCATGTTCTCAATGTACAACAGAAGTGGCCATCTTCCTCATGAGAACAGCATTGAGAAAGATACGGCTTTCCTAGGAACATTTCCAACAAACTGTACAGGGTGAGTTAAAGGGAGGCACAGAGCATGAAGAGGGGTAGTATATATGCACACTGTAGTGTTTTGAATAAAAATGGCCCCCAAAGCCTCATAGCGAATGGCACTATTAGGAGGTGTGGCCTTGCTTGAGTCAGTGTGGTGCTGTTGGAGGAAATGTGTCACTGAGGGCAGGCTTTGAGGTTTCAGAAGTTCAAGCAAGGCACCTAGTATTATTCTTTCTCCCTGCTGTCTGCAGATTCAGAAGAGGAACTCTCAGCTCCCTTTCCAGCACCATGACTGCATACATGCCACCATGATGATAATGGGCTATATCTCTGAACTATAAGCCAGCCCCAATTGAATATTCTCCTTTATAAGAGTTGATGTGGTAATGGTGTTTCTTCACAGCAGTAAAAACCTAACTAAGACACACAAACACACTGTATATATATATATATATATATATATATATATATATATATATATATATATATATATATATACATATATAGTGTGTCTCAATGTTTTTATATTATATATACATAATATATGCATGTATGTGTATTGTGGTGTGGCTTTCCAATGATCTCCAAAGACCTGCCTTCTCAGCACTAGAATTATAAGCACATGCCATATAACATGTCATAATATATATATATATGATTAATTTCACTGTTGAGAATATATAAAGCCCTTAACTATAAAAAGGTGCACATATCCATTGTTAACAAGTTTGCATGAGCAAGTATGGAGAAAGAGAAGTAAAAAGAATGAGAAAAAAGGAGCATTTGTGAAGATATGGGGGTATTTACAGTTGCAGGTACAGGAGTAGAGGGATAAGGGAATCTCTGCTGTCTTGGAAATTAAAAGAAAGCAATGAGCAATGCTAAAACAAAGTGAAGCAAAAACTTCCTTCTTGTACAAAGAGAGAAGTATCTCATTGAGAATATTGGCATTTCAAATCCTAGAGTTGAGCAGACTCAACCCCCAAGGGACAGCACTACTCTACCAGAGCCTTGACAGTGTCTCTAAGACAGAAGACAGAAGAAAACATACCAACATGGCCTCAGGGCCAGTATTAGCTACTTTACTGTCTCTGTGATAGAACACCATGACCAAAGGCAACTCATAAAAGAACAAGTTTATTTTCGCTTATGGTTCCAGACAGATAATAGTTGCTAATGGCAGGGAGGCATGACACCTAATTGCAGGCATGGTGACTTAGAAGGACTCTAAGATTACACATTCTAAACTGAAAGCACAAAGCAGAGACAGCAAATTGGAAGTAAGGCAAGCCCTATTAACTAAAAAAAAAAAAAAACCAGACTCCATTGACATACTTCATCGAGGAAGGGCACACATCCCAAAACTCTCAAAACAGTTCCACCAAATATATCAACTAAGTGTTCCAATGCCTGGGCTTATAAGAGTACTTAACATTTAAACCACTGCAGGGGCAGAGCTGGGTGGTTCTAAGACAGGATTTTCTGAATTTAGGCTTGTCCTATCTTATCTGTTTGTCTGTCTGTGTTTATCTAGCTAGCTAGCTAGCTATCATCTAGTTATCTATCTAGCTATTTAGCTAGCTATCATCTATTTTTGGGGTATTTTGAGACAAGGTTTCTCTGTGTAGCCCTAGCTGTCCTGGAACTCAGTCTGTAGACTAGGCTGGTCTCCAACTCAGTTTCTCCTGCCTCTGCTTCCTGAGTGATGGGATTAAATGTGTGCACTATCACCATCTGACATGGACTTGGCCCATCTTACAGCCATTCCCTGGTTGGATCTCGATAGAAGTGTTCAGGTTTTGGATATGTGGCAGAAGCAGTCATAGTGCTGTGAGTGCCGATAGGCAAGCTCCTGATTGTTGTGGACAAACTTGGTAGAGGCTTGGTCTTATTTTCTAGATAGGTGTTTCTTGATGAGAGCTATAATCACTTTTACCTTATCATAATAAATAAATTAATTAAAAATTATCATAGAAGTAGGGAAAATACTCTTTATTTCAGAATAATAAGAAACAGAGAATGGACCTGTCTGCTTTATACACAGGTATAGGAAGAGTCTATTAGTACCAAGAGACAAGAAGTATATATTTGGCAAAGAGGATCAGAAGTATTTGCTTGGCTCATGGGGATAGGAAATATCTATGTGGTATTCAGGGACAGGTAGTATTCATTTGGCTTTAGCTGTCAATGAACTTTATTTAGAGTGTGTCCTTGGCTGGAAATTAAAATTACAGAGGGAGCAGATATATAGGCCGCATCTCCATATGCTAAAGAGATACTTAAACAAAGGCTTCTGCATGTGGTGTCATTGCGAGCTTTGCCCCAGGCCCTGTCTGTTAATTCTGGAACTCTGTATTATTTCTTCTCCTCTTTGAAGTAACATAAAGACAGATTGCCGTATGTTGATTGTGGAAACAATTTTGGTACTTGCTGTGGTCCTAGGATGCATTCTCTGTGATGGAGAAAAGCTACAGGAAGCAAACTTTCCAAGGACACTGCCTCATCAATAACAGCCTTGGGGCTCCACAGCCTTTACACATTCATCTCTTCCTGTTCTGTGTCAATTTCAATAGTGGGGCTTGCCCTGGGGCTGGAAGAGACACAAGTTTGAAATGAATCAGTGCCCTGTAAGCCAAGTGCTCTGCTACAAGCAAGGCAGAGCAATTATTACCCAACACGCTGTCCCTGCCTTTTCTCAAGGACAAGCAGACTTGAATCCATCATAGTCCTGCCATTTAAGATGTGCTTTCAGCTGCAGTGGCTCCTCTGCACAGCCATCTTTCACTCATACTTGGTGTCACTCATCCAAGAAGGACAATCAGCACCAAGAAAAAGGAAGAGACAAAGTGCTCTAGTCTAAAAGGTAAACTGAGTCAGGGATGGCATTGCTCTTAGAAAAGAAATGCATATTTACTGAAAACTATCACAAGCATTTTTATTTCATCGAGACTCTTCCCTTTTTTCAAAGAGGAAGAGGAGGGAGGGAGAGAGGGAGAGAGAGAATATATGTGTATGTATGTAGGTGGGGATACACATGTAGGCATGTGTGCATGCATGTGTATGTACATATATGTGTGAGTGCTTGTGTAGGTGCATGTGTGTGTGCATGAGTGTGTGTGCTTGTCTGCACAGTGGTTTGGATTCTTACCACAGATGCAAAGAGGTCTTGGTTTCATATCCCATATGCATTTCATTAGTCTGTGATGAAGAATGTTAAGGAAACCATGTAGTTTTACCCTGATGTGTTCTCATTCTAATGGTTGGCCATGAACTAGGCAGCAGAGGGTGATCACAGTAACAGGGAGATAGGTAAGCAAGAGTGCCCAGGTGATACTTCCTGCCTGCTACATATGGTTAACTGATCTTGGGAAGCAGCAAGATCAGAAAGAGGATGTGAAGATGGAGAGGGAGGTAGAGCAATATGCTAGGGCTAGGACCTTTCTGCAGAGCAATGGTAAGAGTCTTACCCATTTGTGTTGGCTAGGTTTTGTCCAATTGACACAAACTTAGACATATTTGGAAGACAGACTATGAACTGAGTAAATGTCTCCATAAGATTGGCCTATACAGAAGTCTGAAGTATTTTCTTGATTACTGATTGATGTGGGGCGGCCCAGCCTACAGGGGGAAATGTCCCCATTGGGCAAGTCTTCTGGAATATATGAGAAAGAAGGCTGAGCCAGCCACAAAAACAAACTGGTAAGCAGTGTTTCTCCGTGGTCTCTGCTTCAGTTCCAGCCTTCAGGTTCCTACCATACATTTCTGCCCTGACTTCTCTGGGTGATGGAATACAAGCTGTTAGATTCAATAAACTTGTTCCTCTCCAAGCTGCTTTTGTTTTTGGTGTATCAAACAAAAAAAAACCAACAAAGACAGAAATTGGCTTCAGGTACATGGGATATTTCTGTGACAGACCTGACCCTGTGTTTTGGGTAGGACTGTGGTGGCATTAAACTTTGGGCTGCAACAGACATTGAGGGTTTAGAACCCAGGGGAATGTTCCTTGGAAACTTGGAAGATAAAGAGTTTTGAGAAAAATGCAGACAATAAAGGCCTAGTTTGTGATAGTTTGAAGAGAAGTTTTGATAGTTACTTAAAGACCTATTGGAGCACCTAAATATTCTGAATTAAGAATTCATGGTTCTGAAAAGAATTTCTGGTTCTGATCCCTCAGAACTGATTAACTGTCTGTGACTAACAAAAGACCAGAATCACATAAGTGAAACCTTTACTTTGTTGGGACATTCAGTACTGGCCAGCTGGGGCTAAAAAATCAGCTCTAATTAAAATGAGACTGGCATCATTGAGACAAAATCTTCTTGGCAAGTGTTTTCTCTGTCAGTATGCAGAAGCCGTGTTCCAGAGGCAGTCAAGGTTTCCTCCCATGCTGGCAAATGAACTGTGTAACCTGTGAGAATCCCCCAGGAGCTGCTGGATTTGAAGGCCTGAAGGGGTCATGGAGAGCAGCTGAATCTTGATGCTGTGTGTCAGGGCTAGAGTCTCTAAGGAGAGGGCAGGAGAGGCCATTTAGGAAAGGTACAGCTTCAGTGGCAGTAGAAATTTCAGGATTGAAGGGGTCATGGAGAGAAGTTGAAGTTTCACACTAGTTGGCTTGATGAGGATCTTAGAAGAGTCTGAAGATGCTACTGGTCAAGCTACAGGCCAGTTGCAGCGAAAAACCCAGCACTTTGTAGATGCTTTTACTCTAGGATGATTACCAGGGACAGTAGTGGGCATAGAGTAGGGATAGCCTGAGCCCCCAGAGAACCTGCATGTGTTACAGATGACAGAGCTAGAGAAGCAGATTTTTCTAAGTCTTTGGAGTCCAGAGAATAGGCAGTGAATCTCAAATATCCAACCCTTAGCTTCTTATACTATTGAACTTGGGTTTGATTTGATCTGATGGTTACTGTACCCTGGTTCTTCCTTTTTGAAATACAAAGTATGTAACTTAATTTTGATTTTATGGGAGCCCACAGTTAATTTTTTTCACAGGTTTTATAGAAATTTCAGATGCCTTGGGGATATTTGGAATATTTTAAAGATACTGGATATTTTAGAAAGATTGTTTCAGATTTTTTAGAGTGACTTCGTAGGTTTTAAAAACATGACACATTTAAAGTGGAATCCTTAAAGTTTCTATTGCTGTAAAAAATACAATAGCCAAAGTCAGCTTGATGAAGAAAGGGTTTATTTCCTATTGTTTGACATTTTAAAGAGTGTGTGTGATTTAAAATTTGCAATATTCCTATGGTGATGTGGGGAGGGGAGAGATGCCACCCCCTCCTCCCCCACCCACCACCTGTGGCAGGTGGGAGAACTGGCCCTGAATCATAAGAGTGAGAGAGTTGTGCCTTCTCATCACCATCTGCAGTACTTGGGAGTGTGGCCCCTGCACTTTGCCTGGGCAACACAGTAGAACTGGCCCTGATGGTGTATGTGACGGAAAGCTGATCCTGAAGGCATGAAAGGAAGAGAACTGGCCCTATGCCTTGCTTATTGCTACAAGGGGTGATCTAATCTGGGCAATGATGGAGAACTCACCCTGGTGGTGAGGGCAAGGAAGAGCTGGCAGGCTGACTGATGTGGATATTGCTTTATATAAATAAAATGTTGATTGGCCAGTAGCCAGGCAGGAAGTATAGGTGGGACAAGCAGAGAAGAGAATTCTGGGAACAGGAAGGCTGAGTTAGAGAGATGCTGCCAGCCACTGCCATGAAATGATGTTAAGATACTGGTAAACCACAAGCCACGTGACAACTTATAGATTAATAGAAATGGGTTGATTTCAGATATAAGAACAGTTAGCAAGAAGCCTGCCATGGCCATATAGTTTATAAGTAATATAAGTCTCTGTGTGCTTACTTGGTTGGGTTTGAGCAGCTGCAGGACTGGCGGGTGAGAGAGATTTGTCCTGACTGTGGGCTAGGCAGGACTGGAGAAAATTCTAGCTACAGCTGACCAACCCTGCAACTATCCAGGCCCAGAGCCAGGATTATGAGTTGGCCCTCCCCAACATCCCTCCCATCTGTGATCTGGTGGAGCATGGGAAGGGGCTGATCATGCAGACCCAAAGCTTCAGCATCTCCATGACACAAGGCAACAATAGAATATCTAAGAGGAATCCCAGTGAGGGAACAGCATTAACAGTGTAGCAGAAACCAGGGGACTCAAACCAGACCAATGACTCTTTCCAATGACACTTGTGAGTAAAGACAGATGGATAAAAGGCTTTTTTTAAGATTTTTCTTTGGGCCACCCATTCACAAAAAAAAAAAGAAGAAGAAGAAGAAGAAGAACAAGAACAAGAAGAACAAGAAGAACAAGAAGAACAAGGAGACCAGAGACTTCTTATTAATTATAAAAGCTCGGCCTATAGCTTAGGTTTGTTCCTAACAAGCTCTTATAACTTTAATTGACCCATTTATACTAATCTATGTTCTATCACACGCATTACCTCTCTTCAATCTTGCACCTCCGGTTTCCTCTCCATCTCCTGCATGCCTACATCCCTCCTCCTTTTCCTTTATCTCTCCAGAAATCCTGGCTATACTGCTTGCCTACCTATTGAACAGTCATCTTCTCATTACACAAATCAGAGAAAAACACCTTCACACAGTATACAAATATCCCACAACAGCATGACTCACTGCCACACTACAGCTTCCATAATGAGACTGATTTTTCTTTTTTTTTTCTCTCTCTCTCTCTCGTTTCTCTTAAGTTTTATTTTATTTTGGGGAGAGGATTTCAAGGGCAGAGGGTGGATACTCTGGGATGGGGGTAAATGAATGGGACTGAGATGCATAATGTGAAAGACACAAAGAATAAATAAAAAGAAAGTTTAAAAAAGCTGCAACATTCTGTACTGTGATACAGAATACTGTGATACTGGTATACTTTTATATCTTGGGTATAGATGATAAAGGAAAGATTATAGCTTAATAAGTCATGTGTTTGTGTATCTAGTTGACAAGGGGTCAATTGTTTTGGTTGGTTTCTGTCAACTTTTGACACAAAACTAGACATATCTGAGAAGAGAAAAACTTAATTATGAAAATGTCTACATAGACTGGCCTTTAGACAAATCTATGAGGTATTGTCTTAATTAATGCTTGATGTGGAAAGGGGGGGTCATCCCAAAGTGGGCAGTGCCACCTCTGGGCAAGGGGTCCTGAAAGGTACAGCAGACTTAGCAAATCATGAAAGCAAGCAGGTAAGCAGAACTCTTTTATGGTTCTTGCCTTGAGTTCCTGCCCTGACTTCCCTCAGTGATGGAGTTTGAACTGAGAGTTGTAAGAAAAAAATAAACTCTTCCCCAAGCTGATTTTGGCCATAATGTTATATAATCACAAGAGAAACTCTAACTAAGACAGTCCCCATGTTGTCCCAGGAAAATCATGGGAGAATTTTGGGAGTCTGTAACTTGCTACCTTTAATGTTTCTTTCAAGTGGATATTCCCTGAATGCTTCTTATCTTATTAAATGTTTTATTAATTGAGTTGTGAAATGTGTTATCCATCTTATCTCTTTTTAAACAAAATATTTTTGGCAAAAAGATAACTATATTTATATCTGAATTCTAACCATTCTCAGTTAATACTTGTTTCATGTTGTCATGAGTTGTGATATTTGTATTTTTGGCAACTGTTCTTCTGACTAAAAAGGGAAACTTATTTTCTTAGTTTATTTTTATCCTTTCAACAGTGGATTCAGGTAGAATATTCCACACAGGCACTGTTCAAGGTGATGTCATGTGTCCTTCACAAACTCTTTTATAAGAGCCCATTTGTACTTTACCATGAAGGAGAAATCAGTAAGTGCATTGGTTAAACACATCTGTGCTAACTTCAGAGTCAGCAGCAAGCGTGGTGTCACATTAGCAAAATAAATCAAAACACTTCCTTCTTTGAGTAGATTAATCAAGAGCGAGCATGAATCCTCTGTTTCTGTCCTTGTGTCTTCTGTCTGCTTCCTGGTTGTTGCATGAGTCTGATTCTGCCTGAATGTTATCTTGTTTCTCTCTATGTCTGTCTCTCTTTTTGTGTCTCTAGTAAAAGGCTTTTGCTCTGTGTTTTAACAGAACAAAGGAAGGCATCACGGAGAAATAATGAGGTATATTTTATGGAAATCGTTAACAGAGTTTTACAAGGGATGATATCTTATAGACTTTGACCCCAAATTGCCCAAATATCAAGAAAGCCAAGCAAATATTATCAAGAAATATCTGTATGGTGCTTTTAATATTTATGGTGAATATTCCTTCAACTTATTTGCCAATTTCAGCATTTATAACATACATACATACATTCATATAATACAGGACATACAAACATGGTTTGCTCTCTGGCTATGGAACATAGACGAGTACATAATTTAAGAGTTAACTATGTATTACTTTCTGTTTTAAATAATAATTATGTGGGATATCCTAGGCAAGTAAGGATACTTGTTAATTGTTTTCTTAAAAGCAGATTAAACAAAGAGGCTGAGTACATAGTAGAATATCATTCTGAACTGTTCTTAAGGTACTTTATTAACTCTGGCTGTGAGGTACAGCAAAAGTTACAGTATCTTAGAATGTAAGAGATGTTTCCATTCTAGTGTATCACCACATCCACATACTGTGGTGACTCACTTTATGTCAACATAACACACCTAGAGTTATCTGAAAGGAAGGAACCTCAACTGAGAAAATGATTCCATAAAATCAGGCTTTGGGGCATTTTCTTAATTAATAATTGATGTGGGAGGTACTGTCCATTGTAGTCAGTTGCCATACCTGGGCTGGTGATCCAGGGTGCTATTATAAAGCAGGCTGGGAAAGCCATGATGAGTAAGACAGTAAGCAGTACCCCTCCATGGATTCACCATCAATTCCTGTCTCCAGGCTCCTTCCATGTTTGAATTCCTGCCCTTGCTGCTTTTGATGATGATCTATTATATGGAACTGTAAGCAGTAGTAACCATGGTGCTTCATTACAGTAACTGTGAGAAGTAGCAACTCTAACTAAGATGTATCCGATGCTGATGGCTGCTTTGTTCTGTATTAATCTTAAATGTAGACACTATCTAGACAGCTCAGAATGTATGTAAGATTCAATGATCTTAGTATATGTGAACTATAACCCTGACACTCAGACACACAGTAATGATGAGAAAGAATCTCAGTGACAAAGCCTACCGGGTCAGAAGGAAAAGGCTAACTCTGTAGACCCACCTGGCCATTGAATTGAATTGATTTTGAAGTAGTTATTGTTCCAGGGAAAGCAGAGTCCTTGCTGATTTTCTAGATTATAATATCTCTGAATAAAGAAAGAAAGGAATGATTCAACCCTTGAATTTTGTTTATGAATGTACAGCACAAGACACTTACAATACTTTGTGAATAGAACCTAAGGAGATGAGAAAGAATTGTCAAGATATTGTTACCTGAGCCAAGGATGGAGCCTCTCCTCTGGATACCACTATGAGAGAGCCTGGTTTATCACAGAGGAGGGGAAAGCCATGTTCTAAGAATATGGACAGGAAGCCAAGGGAGAGATAAGGAAATATGTCGTAGACAACTCTAAACAAACAATTCTTGTGAAATCTCTATTTGGAAGAGCTGATCAAAGAGAATTGAAGTAAAACTTAAGATAAAAGAACGGATATGAGATATACAAGATGGAAATGTGAGGTTGAAATTAGAAGCTGGGAGAGGCAGATGTTATCATGAGAAATTTTAATGACCCACATTCAGTCTGACTTAAAAGAAGAACAAGAAGATGACTCAGTGAGTTAAGCTGTTTTCTCCACAAAGCTCGATGACCTGAATTTCATCCCAAGAACTCACATGAAGAGGGAAGGAAAAATGTTAGACCTCCATATGTGTGCGAAGGCATACATGAAAATTCAAAAACATTTAGGAGCACATGCACACAAAACTACAACAAAAATACATATGTTTCAAAAGCTCTTGAGAGATGAAGAAATGATAACTACAATGATGTTCAAATTTTAGTTATATCTACTTTCACACCAGAAAGGGAAGAAAGTACAGACATTGGGGAAATGGTTCAGTGGGTAAAGCACCTGAATTAAGATTCCACAAACCACATGAAGCCAGGCACACTAATGTACATCTATAATCACCAAACTTGAATGTCACCATGGGAGGTAGAAACAGGCCAGGTGGCCTAGCATATATGAGTTCTAGGCATAAAAAGGGACCATTTCAAACAAGAAGGAAGATGAGGACTGTGGGATGACTTATCCCTAATAGGCTTGAGGGCCAGCCACCCAAACCAGTAAAAAAGATACTTTCTGAGACCCAACCTGGGTCTGCCTAAGGGCCTTAGCAACAGCAGCTGAGACATGATCTGGAGATGACCTGGACTAATGAGTGGCAGCCATGTCATACCAGTAGATGCATATTCATCAGGCCTTTCCCCAGGATGAGTAGAGGGTATATATGGCTTGCCTCTTCCTCAATAAACTAAGCTTGTTGTTTCAACATCTTCCCAGAGTCTGCATCATTGACTCTGCACCTACTTGACCACCTTCACCAAAGGGAACAACAAACAGCACAGGACCCTGCTACATCTGGTGCCAAAACATGGGACATCTGATGCTTGAATAGGGACTGTTTGTCTCCCTTTTCTCATGTGCGACATTGGTTGAGCAGCCCCCTTGCATAGTGTATTTCAGTGAGTAGGCCCCTCTATGTTGTGTGATTTTAGTCCTTTCAGCAGGTAAGCAGTGGGACCCTCACACACACTTTCCTTCTTGTTTGTCTTGTTTGTGAGTCTGTCTCTATGATAGGGCAGCACATGCTTTTGTTCAGGCTCAACTGGCATTTCCATATAAGGGCTGGACCCTCAGGAAATATAACCACAGTCTGACTATTTTTAGTTTTGTGTGTGTGTGTGTGTGTGTGTGTATGTGTGTGCATGTATGTGTTTGTGAATGCATGCATGTACTTGTGGGTTGTGATGCCTGAAGAGATGGTTTAATAGTTAAGATTGCTTGCTGCTCCTTCAGAGAACACATAGAAACCCCATGTGTTCCTGGCCAGAAAAAGGGAAATGGCCACAGGAGTAACCCTCCAATTATTTTTATGCCCATTTTGTTCGCTATGATTGCTGGCCTAAAGTCCTCCTCTACTGAAGAGATCATTAAGGCCCACAATAACCACTGTCAGGAACAGTGTAACACCAACTTATCTATCACCTTCATTCTGTCCATGATTGATATTCCCTCTTCCTCTGCTGACAAGCAAATAGATGAGACTAGGTATAAAGCAAAGGAAAGGGATGGAAAGAGAAAGGAAATGATTGTGGCAGCATCTAAGCCTATACCGGCAGCCCCTCTCTCTGTTCCCCCATTCCTTGAGTGGCTACCTCCTCACTGCAGTATCCATGGAGTGATTTGCCTGGATGTCTACCTGCCAAGAGAGCTGCTTTGCATACCTCCCAGCCTATTCCACCTATGGTGCCACACCATGGCATTTCCAGTTAATGTGGGCCTCAATGTGGCCAACCAGTCATGGATACCTACCCCTCTTACAAAATTGTCTTTGGTCTGTAAGGCTGCTAATGAATCAGGTCCTGACTTGTCGCATTTTGAGCAAGTCCTTCAGCAATGTGCAATGCATTTACAGACTTATTATGACTGGCACCATTTGATGAAGGCTGTGTTGGAGCCAGCAGTCTTCTTTATTTGGCAAGTTTCTTATGATGACCAGGCTGAAGCTCAGTACAACACCGCTGTTTCTCTTGAGATGCTCACAGGCTGAGGACCATATGTCAACCCTACCACACAAGCCCAAATTGGAAATCACTCTTATTTATCTGCCTCGGGAGACACCATTGCCCTTGGTGCATTGGAGGAATCCCAACACCCTTCAATGGTAACCCCCTGCTCCCCTATTAACCTCTGGGGGCAAGGGTATGCTTGCATTTTTCCCAAGAATACCACCACACCAATATGGGTACCCTCCAGAGATGTGTGTCCAGCAACAGACCAAGAGACTTTGGCCAAAGAACAAGCTTCAGAGGGGTAATGTATGATTTGCTCCACTATTGTGACATTAGTAAAGGTCATGTCATCAATGGCATGCAACCCTAGATATCAAGCAATTGCTTTACCCCCTACAAGGTCACTAATGCATCACCAGAAAGACTTCAATTGGCATAGTAAATATGACTAGGGTCCCATCCATTTCCTTGAGATTGAATTTTTGACTAATCCTTCTCTGTTCAAATATCTTCTGCAACAGGTTCACCAACAGAAGGTGGCCACAAAGGCAACCCTACAGGTTTTATTGGCTCTCAGATATCTAGATAAAAGTTCTCCTAGAGAGGTAATGCATGCATAGCTCATTGAGATAAAAAAGGCTACTGCCTAAAGCCAACCACCTGGAGAGCTCTCCAGGATTGATGTTCTTTGAGGACTGGTAGTCAGCGACAGGTGTGTGTAGATGTAACCAACCGTCTTATAAATAAGAAACACAGAACAAATGCAAAGAAGAAAGCCAAGAGGTCAGAGCTAAGAGCTAAAACCTTACCCTTCCTCCTGCAGTGGTCCTACAGCTGCTACTTCCTGTGTTAAAGTCTTTATATAGTCTCTGTTCTGCCTTCTCATTGGTTGTAAACCCAACCACAGGACTGCCTCATCACGGCCTGTTTGTATAGACCTCCAGGTGTTCTATGGTTGGTATTGAGATTAAAGGCACGTGTATCCAATGCTGGCTGTATCCCTGAACATACAGAGACTTACCTAGCTCTGTCTACCAAGTGCTGTGATCACAAGCATACACCACCACTGCCCTCCTTTCCTATGGCTTGATAATAGCTCTGACCCCCAGGCAACTTTATTTATTAACATACAATTAATATTTTGGTACAAAAGAAAAATATCACCATATTTCCCCCTTTCTATTTTTATAAAAAGAAAAAAGGAAAACACTTATAACTAACATAAGAAAAACTATATACAGAAGTACAATAACTATATACAATATATACAAGCAATAAATACCTAAACAATGTCTAGTCTATTTGTATTTAACAAATTCAGAGAAAATAATTCTATTATCTATCCTATTCTATCTAATTCACTTTCTATCCTAATTAATCTTCAACTATAACTAAATAATCTTCAACTCCTTCAGAGACCCAAGAAGGAAATAATATTAGCTAACAAAAATAAAAACAGGAAGTACATGCAAGCAACTTCCAAAAAATTGTGAGTTGACAGAAACAGCCAGCCGCCTGGACAGTCACCTGAGGTTTCTCCGCAGTGTTGGGGCATCATCTTCAGCCTATAGGCTTAGCATATCTGACAGACTCATTTTTGAAGTAGGACGTACACAAGGTCAACAGTTCAACCTCATCTTGGGTGAGAGCAGTCCATGTACCAGAAATACCTGAATTCCATTAGTGTCATGTCATGATTCAGGATTTTAAATTCTGGAAATTGTTGATGGTTTTTTAATTCAGCTGTCCATTCTTCTTGACCGTGTATGTGTGGCTTCATCTCAGCATCCCGTTCTTCTCCACATCCCTCTATTAAATGCCAGTCTGCTATTGAGAGGCGTGAGCTTAGTTACTCTTCAAGAATAACTGTTTCAGCTGCTGTTCCATTGCACATCAGAAGCCATCGGCCCACTGCCTGTTCAGCTGCCTTCAAAGAAAAAGGCACTGTACCTTTTCCAGATTGCGAAGGCCACTTCAGGGATGGTGCTATATTGTCCTGGCCTCAGAAGATGCCTTTTGATAAAGCCATAACCACACTTGATTTGGCAAGAATCAGTAGTCCTTAGTTTCGTGTCCTGTCTGTCCTGTTTGTCAGCAGTTGATTTGAGGATACTTTGTTGTCCGGTGGCTACTTTTGCCACAGTGAAAGTTAACTCCATATGCAGTTTCTTCAATGCCCATATTCTCTCTGAAGTAGATTGGTACTGCCAGGAGCCGACATGTCTCATAGTCATAACAAAAAAGAAAAATTTTCTAAGTTATTAAAACATTTTAAATGCCATATTCTGTAGATCTCTGAAGGGTTTGAAGATGACCTGTCTATCTAAAATATATCTGCTCAATCTAGAAAACATACCTAATATGACTACAAGTTCTATTGTAATGTCTAACTACTAACTTTCATTTCTTTATATCCTAATAGTTGGCAATAATAACATTCAAGAATCAGCAATTTGCATTATTTTGTTAAATGAACAGTATAAGTACAATTAGAAATATACATATAGCATTTTCTAACAATATCAATTTCAACATATATAATTTGTATATAATATAAAACAATCCAATCCAATGTAAAGTATTTAAAACTAGTAATTTTCTTTTTCTTTCTTTCTTTTCTTTCTTTGAGGACTGGTAGTCAGTGACAGGTATGCACTTATTTGACTAGCCTACCTAAGGCCGGCACAGTCCATTATGCTGAGTTCTCCTGAGGTGGGGTCAACAAGCTTAGGGCAATGCACCTTAGCTCCCACTGAGCATGTCCTATAAAATAATTTTAAAAAAAGGGGGTGGGTATGTAGGATGACTCATCCCTAATAGGCTTGATGGCTAGCTGGCCCAAACCTGTAAAAAAAAGATACTTTCTGAGAGCGAACCTGAGTCTGCCTAAGGGCCTTAGCAACAGCAGTTGAGGCATGATCTGGAGATGACCTGGACGAATGAGTGGTAACCATGTCATGCCAGCAGATGCATATTCATCAGACCTTCCCCCAGGGTGGGGTGGAAGGTATATAAGGCTTGTGTCTTCCTGAATAAACTGAGTTTGCTGTTTTGACATTCTCCCAGAGTATATGTTGTTGAATCTGTGCCTACTTGGCCCCCTCCCCCAAAGGGAACAACAGCAGAGGACCCTGATACAGAGGACAGAGGTTGTCTTTAGACTGTCACACTGTACTGTGGTACATGTATGGCTGTGCTCACACAAACACACAAGATTAAAGGAAAAAAATATAGAAAAACAGGGGCAGTCTACATGCTTCTAATCAATGCCTTGGAGATATTTGTGGGCCAGTTTTTAACTAAGAGAGGAGAAATGGCTCCTTTTTGAACTAAACAGTTTAAGACTGAAAATGGCAGAGATGCAATGACTATCATTTATCTAACAAATACCTAACATTCTCTCTTCTTGCCAAATGTATTTGACTTAGTTCATTAGACTCAGACACTTAGACAGTGTGAAGCAACATGAATAGTCTCTTATTGGCATTTTAAATGCTATGGGATAAGTCATAGTATTTTTCTTTTGCTAGACTGTCAGTAACATTAGGGACACATTACACAGTCAACAGCAAAATCTCATGCTGTTAAGCATCATGACTAAGGCAGTCCAATAGAAATGTTGGCTGGATCATCTCATGATGGGCAGCTGGGATGAGCATCCATGATACTAGACAGTACTGAGTCAGTATTAAGGGTTGTTCCAGGGATTTGTAATAAAGATCATCTCTATTGTGTTGGCAGAACACCTTACAGCAGTTCTTTGATATAGTCTGAGTTTACTCTGCAGGCTGCTAGAAGGTTCTACGCATATTAAAGAAGAGCAAGTCAGGAGTCTGATGTGGCTATGCTCTTGCTTTTACAGGATACTCTGAAGACTATGATTTGTCTTCCTCTGATGTGGTATTCTCCCAAAGTAGATGAGCCACTTACAATGCCTATAAATATTCCATAGCTCAGCAACAGATCTCCAAATGATCTCCTCAAAGTGTCAAATATTAAAAAATCAGGGATGTACAGTAAGTCATCAAGAAAAAAAAACTTACTATTACTATTCATAGACAACTGCTCTTAACATTGAAGCAAATCACTTTTTAGCCCATGTATATGTTTGTATTTTATTTACATGGAGATAAGAATGGCAAAGAATCTTTGTAGGTGTTAGGCTTTTAGTGCGTCTCAGGGACCAGATAAGTCTGTGACATTTTACTTTGGCCTGCTTTCACCTCACATGTCCAACATCATATAACCTTGAAAATCTAGCACCAATAGTCATGATGGAAATGCATGTCAAAGAAGAAATGTAGAAAAATATGTTCTGTGAACATCTGTTCTCCCATAGCGATTTCCAAGGAATTGAAATTTGGGGCTGTCTGAGAGATCTCAGAATGACCCTTTGTTAAACATATCTTAAAATGTGATGGCTTGAGGCTCACCTAATGAGAACTGCCTTTTTCATAAAATATTCTTGAATAAAGTAAAGTGAAATTGCTCAACATGGCAGATACATTAGGCAATTGAAAACTGTTTAAACTGTGTGTGTGTGTGTGTGTGTGTGTGTGTGTGTGTGTGTGTGTGTGTGTGTATAACTCTGTATATACCAGACTAGGCATGTCATGAGAAACCATTTCAGCACAAAACAATATTCCATGTCTGCTAATTTTGATGGTCTACATAAACAGGAAGTGAGATGGAAGGTAGACTTTTCAATTAACCAGGAAAGTGGTTATAGCCTATGCTAGCACATACATGGAAGTTATCAATGAAGGCTTGGAGCTATATTATCTCCAAGGAGTAAAAGAAATATTTTTTCTAAACATTAACTGATCTTTATAATAAGCAGAGACTAAACAATATACATATAATAAACATAGACTTCACAGAGGAGTCTAGAAAAAGCTATGCAATAAGCAACATTAGCAAAATAACAACCTTTAACAGTCCATGCACAAACAATAGAGTCTTTTTTCCAAAGTTGAGTTGAATTCTTTACAATGCTTGATTTTTGACAAAAATATAGTAAATAGCATGTGTAAAATCTATAAATGGTCTACAAATCATTCATTCACAAATCAAGATTATATGGCCAATGCAGGCAAAGAAACAAAAAAAGTAACATAGAAATTTTTCTTTAGGAAACACAGACCTTGAAACTGTTAGTCAAAAATTTAATCAGTCATTGTGGATGTGTTTGATCAAAATATAGGAAGAAAAAAATTAAGCCAGATGAATACAATTATAAAAATCTATGGGACCATTAATGGGAACATAAATTTAAACAATATTACATAACAGGGTCCACAATTGTAGGAAAGAGAAACTATATTTAGAGAAGACATAGACATAATAGACAGATGGATTACTGATGATAGATAGATACATGATAAATAAATAAATGATAGATAGAAGATAGATGTGACAATAATAGATATAGGTGATATTTGACAGTTCTTAGGTAGATAGATGATAGATAGATAGATAGATAGATAGATAGATAGATAGATAGATACATAGATACATAGATAGATACATAGATACATAGATAGATAGTCAGTCATAATGGGGTTAACCCATAACAGACAAATGTACCCCTCTACTGGCTACTAGAACCAAAAAGACAAAAATCCCAGTGAAAGGAATGGATTATCTATATGGGGGTCATTGGTCAGTGAGTTACCAAAGACCCAATAACACTACAGTCTCTTGTCAATGCTCTTGGTTACTATTGAGAACCAGAGAGAAAGACCCTGTCAATAAAGGTACCATGTAGTTTAGTCACAGAACATGTAGAAATAATGCTCATACTGACCTGGAAGTTTCATACGTGGTTTTCATAGTTCTGGAAGGTGTTATGTGTGTTACTGGAGGAGAAAAGTAATCATCAGCTTACCCAAGAGTGAGCCCTGTGAGCTACTATAATAGTCAGGCGGACAAAACATACTCACTGTTGCAGTACTGGCACAAACGATGTGAGAGTAACTAGCTGGCTTCTGATTGGATTTAAAGATTGCCCAACAATCAGGCCAGACATCAATGAGTAGACAGATCATAGACCATAGTAAAGAAACGTTTACTATTATTCTACTAAATGTACATAGTATTAAGCCAACAGTTAATGACATGTAGATTAGTGCATTTCTCAAACTTCATCAGAGAAGCTTTTGTTTACAGAAGATAATGATCAGAAAAGAGACCAACAGCTGGCTGAAGTACAGAGAACAAAAGATTAAAAAAAATCTGTTTCTAAATGGGATGCATATACAGCACCTCCTTCTTTAAAGACTCGGGGATCATTTTAGAAGAGGTACTGGCAGCTAGTCCTTACTATTCCTAGAGGGTTCTGTAATCTCATCATGGACACTGCTTAACACATATTAAACCCTTGTTCCCCAAGTTAAATTTATTATCTAAATATGTTATATGGACTATTCACATAATTTATAAACACAATTTATTCTGGTGGATTCTATTTTCCTTATCTCATAAAAGGGAAAATTAGGTTCAAAACCATAAAGTGATTTGCCTGAGGTACATTAGCCCTCAAGCACCATAGGTAAGATTAAAGTGCCATAAAACTGGACCAAAATCTAGAGCCTTATCATCTTTACCCTATAATATACTACTGCTTGTCCACTACTGCTTGTGCTTTGTGGGTAGTCTACATGAGAGCATAACATAGAAAGCATTGTGCTACCTTTCCCAACTTCACTTGGGAATAGGCATGTTGGGTGACTGATTTAGGGGGCCACTATGGACATGCCATCATTCGTGGCAAAAGAACCACCAATTTATTTAGAAGGTACAGTAACACAAATGTCCAACCACAACATTTGGAGACTTCGAGAACTACAGAGATGGCTCTATAAGCAAAGGGACCAGAATTTATTCTATTTTAACCCATGAAACTATGTATAAACAAAGCCAGGCATTGTGGCACACACTTATAATTACAGTATTTGGGAGACAGAGATATAGATCTGTGGGACTTGCTGTCAATCCAGGCTAGCACTTTGGCAAACTCTAGGCCAGTGAGTACCTGTCTCACAAAACAAGGAGAATACCACCTGAGGAACGACACCAGAGATTGCCCTCTGATGTCTGCATGCACGTGGATAAAAGAACACAGTTGGAGAATTCAAGAGTCTAGGAACCAGGACACCCTTTGTATTTTTTAAAACATAATAGTTTCTTGACAGAAAAAAAATACACTCATGAAATATCAACCATGTGGTTGCCTAAAAAAGTCCTGTATATTTACAATACCACCTGACTTGCTAATGTGGATGGAGGAAATTTCTCAAGTCCCTACCTCAAGATGATGAGCTGCAGTTAGTTAATGGCTCCTGAAAAAGGGAGAACCAATTTAACTCAGGGATGAGGCATCTGATAGATGATTCAATCTCAAGTGGTCAGTCCTTAACATGTGTGTATATGAGCAATATTAAAATGGAATCAGTAGGTGCTAAATATGTGCATAAGGGGAATTTAGAGGGAGAAAGGGGAACAGAAAATGTTTTAACTAAATTATGATCCAAAAACCAACAACTTTTTAAAAAATTACCTGAGACATAGGGTTAATTATTAGTCCCTTTTCTCTTCAAGGGAATGTTTTTTGTTGTTGTTGTTGTTGTTGTTGTTGTTGTTGTTGTTTTAATTTTTTTATTTTACTTTATTAAGAAATTTTCTACTCACTCCTCATGCTATCCACAGACCCCCTCCTCCTCCCTACTCCCACCCCGCAGCCCTCTTTCCCAAGCAATCCCGCATCCCCACATCCCCCAAATCGAGGTCTCCCATGGGGAGTCAGCAGATCCCAGCTCAATGAGCCTAGGCAGGTCCAAGCCCCTTCCCACTGCACCAATCTGTGTAAGGTGTCACACCACAGGCACCGGGTTCCCAGAAGCCTACCCATGCACCAGGGACAGATCCCGATCCCCCTGCCTTGGTGCCCCCCAAACAGTTCAAGCCAAACAACTGTCTTCCGTGTCCAGAGGGCCTAGTCCAGTCCCATGGGGGCTCCACAGCCACTGGTCCACAGTTCATGGGTTTCCACTAGTGTGGTCCCGTCAGGAGTAAGATACCATGATAGATGAGGGCATCATGGGAATAGGAAGAGGCAGGGTGCTGGGGAGGCTCTCAGGAATCCACAAGGCTGACCCCACCTTGGTCTGCTGGCAGTGGTCCAGAGGGTGCCTGGACCGGTCTACTCTGGTGACCAGCCTAGCAAATAACCTAGCTGTCATCATAGAGCCTTTGTCCAGTGACAGACGGAGGCAGATACAGAGATCCACAGCCAGGCACCAGGCTGAGTGCCGGGAATCCAATTGATGAGAGAGGAGAGATTCTGCAGGCGAGGGACGTCGAGATCAAGGGAATGTTTTTAAAATCAATTTTGTACTTCAAGACTCAAGAGTGCCAGGGTTAGAAGCAAGTATAAGAAATATCACAGACAAGCAGAAAATCTGATTTAAAATGTATTTATTTTTCTTTATGAGGCTTAGTTTGTGAATGCATGTGTATGTGTGTGTTAGTGACAAATATAAATAATTTTATGCCTAATGGGATTTGGGTAATAAAAGTTAGTGGTTTGGAATAGCTTCAAAGAGATTAGATACAATAAGTTTTTCAGCCTTAAACAGAGGTTAAATATAGTAAGATAATTCTTCTTATCTTTCTACCATGGCTTATTTTCTCATTTCTGATTGTTATCAGAAAAGCCATTCTCCTTCGTCAGTTATCCCAGCAACAGTAAATGAACTTTAGTTTGAAGACAGAAAATAAAGCATCTTTTATACCAGGAAGAGCTGAGCCGGTGTATTAGTTATCTTTCCCATTGCTGTGATAAAAATACTCTGACAAAAGCAACTTAGAGGAGAAATGATTTCTTCTGAATCACAATTCGAGGTTATATACATTTCCAGCTTTTATGCTATTGTCGTGAGGAAGTTACAATAGCAGGAGCATTAGAGAGCTGGTCCCAATATCTCTTCGGTTAGAAGGAAAGAGCAATGAATGAATGCATGCTAGTGTTCAGCTCACTTTCTGATGGATACACCCAGCTCCCACCCATAATTAATATAGCTTTTCCCGTATCAATTAATATAATGAAGAGAATCCTGACAGGTGTGTCCAGAGGTCTGTCTCCCAGGTGGACAATTAGATATAACAATTACAAATCTTCAGCTAGTTGGTACTCAAATCACATCACTTTTAAGTGATATCCTTTCTTCCAACATACCCATAGTATTAAGGCCATCTTATAGTGTAAAATATTTTCAGTTCAACTCTAAAATTTCCCAGTTACCAACAGTCCCAACCCTTTAAAAGTCAGTCCTACAAAATCAAAACTAGATGTTATATTGTAATGGCACAGAGGAAGCATTACTATTCAAAAGAGAATAACTGAGGCAATAACCAATCACACTTGTCTTAGTTATGGTTTCTATTTGTGTGAAGAGACAAAATGACCACAACAACTCTTATACAGGAAAAACCTTAACTGAGGTGGCTTACATTTTCAGAGATTTAGACCATTATCATCATGGTGGGACATGGAGGCAGGCAGGCAGGCATGGTGGGTGCTAAAGCTGCGAGTCCTATCTCTTGATTGGCAGGCAACAGGGAGTGAGCTGAGACACTGGGTGTGGTTTGAATGTATAAGAGACCTCAGAGACCATGTCCACAGTGACACACGTCCTCCAACAAGGCTCTACCTATTCTAACAAACCGCACATCCTAATAGTTCCACTCTCTATGAGCTTATGGGGGCCAATTACATTTAAACTACCACAACATCAAAGCATAAAAAAAAGGAAAAAAAGACAGCAAATGCAGTCTAAGGCAGAGTTTACAACAGTAGGGAAGTCACAAAGGTGGGTGCCTCAAGGGGATAGTTCTCTTATTTTGATAGTCAGCAGAAAATAAAAATGAATACATGAATACTTGCTCAATTCACCACTTTTCATTTATATAGCCCAGGTCCCCCACCCCCCTCACCCCTCCACTACCCCCCCCCCCACATACACAATTAAGAAGCACCTTCCCACATCAATTAATGCAATCAAGAGAATCCTCTACAGGTATGTTGAGACCAGTTTCATTGGTGGTTCTAGGATTCATTAAGTGGAAATTACCACTAAGAATCACAGTTGTCAAAATTTTACCCACCTAGCAATTATATTTAATTATTATCGTGGATCTAGCATGTGATTATGTCTGCATGTATATACCTGTGTGTACACATGCTTTTCCAACTGTTCTTTACAATCAGTATGTTCTCTTAGAAATACTTACTGCAAAACAATTGAGAGTTCCAAATGGTACTGAACCAGAGCACGTGAAGATTGGTCCATAATTCAGTATTCGGTGAGTTTCAGGACAGATAGAGCCATGCTTCTTCCTATTGTGGTCCAAGACTTTGTAGTCCATCACATAAAGTTAGAAAAAAACAAAATGAAGGAAACCAGTTGTCTAAGAAACATGGTACAGATGGCCCAGCTTAAGTATGCTTTCCTCATTTTCTCTTTTATTCCAGAAAGAGAGTGTAGACTTGACACACGGTACATTTTTTCAGACAATTTCTTTTTTATCATTGCTTATTTATTTTCCTGCTTTTTATCTTATATATCAATGGAAGATGTTAATAGATTGCTTAGCAATTAAAAAGAAGGCATCTTTCTCATCCTTGACTGAATAAATCTAAAATAAGTTAGAGTTTCTGGTGTTTAGAACACCATTTGTATAAACTGGTTGATATTGAACATCTCCAATTTGATGTGATCTTGAATCCTCTACAATATAAACCTACCCTTATTGAATTCTCAGGAAAAGTGATTTTTAATAATTTTAAAACTCACTTGCTATTAATTTTTTGTATTATATTCTTACTTCTCTGTGTATGTGTACATGTTCATGTGTGTGTGTGTGTACATGTTTACCTATGCATGTGTGTATATGTTTACCTGTGCAAGCGCTTCTGGAGGCTACAGGTCAAAGGTGGGTTGTCCTCAGCAGATCTTCAGCTCTCCACCTTTTTTAAAAAAATCATTTCCCCCCCTTTTTTTTAATTTGTGTTGTGTTTTTTGTTTGCTTTTGCTTGTTGTTTTGCTTTGTTTTGAAACAGGTACTCTCAATTGAATCTAAGGCTCACAGATTTTGCCAGTCTGGCTGAGCAGTGACTTTCAGGAATATGCCTGTCTCTGCTCCCTCGTTCTGGGATTCCAGACAGATATTAGAGTGCTAAGACTCCAAAGTCCCCCTCATTCTCACACAGTGAGCGCCGCACCACCTAAGCCATACCCTACTCCTGTGTTCTTAACAATTAAATAAAAAATGGCTTTGGAATTTTAAACACAACTTTATTGCTAAAAATCATGAATCTCCGTTAACACAAGGACCAGAGAACCACTGGTGTCTGTTGCACAAACACAGGTGTAAACTGTTTGGGAAAAGGCCACTGCATGAGAGAAAGCCTTCCCAAGTGTTGCCCATTAGGTCCAGGTTGGCCAAGCATTTCAGTGTAACTTTCACCATTGTAGTGCTGAGCTCGGTTTATGCAAGTTGGTTGAAGGTTGCCTCTAAACAGCCCAAATGCAGTAGTGAGTCTAATAAGACAAGAATATTTGCTCTATTTATGTTTTTATCTATATCTGTCCATCTATCTCTTTGATTATGTATGTATAACTTCAAACCAAGAGGTAAAAAACAAGAAAGGAAACCAACAAATTAAAGCCGAGACATAGACTTCCTACTCTTATTCAGTGGACTGTAGCATATAATATGTCACCACTGTAAGTAGAAAAGATAAGCCATATAAAAACCTTTCGGGATATAATTATTGAATAGTCATCAGGGGTATTTGGGTGTAAATGTTTTCTATGATTTACGTAAACACACTGGCCCAGGCAAAGCCTCCTACTTGGTAGATCTTCACATCAGAAACTTAGGTGCAGAAAGCATAAATGTGAAACACATGACAGGGATGAGTCAAATATGATTCCTACCCACTTGCACAGTGTTTTCTGGAGTTGAGTGCTAGCATTTCACTACCACAAGTAGGATCAAGGGAACCACAAGAAAACCCACAGAACTACCTAACCTGGGCTCACAGTGACAACCAGAGCCCCTGCACAGGACTGATCTAGGCCCTCTGCATATATTACAGATGTGTAACTTGGTCTTCTTGTGAGACACCTAACAGTGGAAACAGGGACTGTCTCTGACTCTATTGTCTGCTTTTGGGACCTTTCCTCCATCTGGATTGCCTCATCCAGCATTAATAGAGGAGGAGGTGCCTAGTCTCCCTACAACTTGACATATAGTGGCTGGCTGGTATCCATGAAAGGCCAACCTTTTCTGAAGAGAAATTGAAGAGGAGGAGGCAGCAAAGTGGGGGAGGTGTTGAGGAGGGACTGGGAGGAGAAAAGAGAGGGAAAATTTAGTTGAGATGTAAAAACAATACATAAATAAATAAAAGCAAAAATAAATTTACAAAGAAAGATAGAAGATAAGAATGAAAGAATAAAAGAAAAAAGAAAGA